>JAAEAF010001954.1:0-124685 GCA_011037195.1 Triatoma infestans | reverse complement strand
TTTTAAAATACAATTAAAAAGACCAGTCAGTGTATAAAACTGAATTTGCACTATGCAAGTCTGTGTTTTGTCACACTGTTCCGACAAACGCATCCTGAAGATGGGCGAATGCCCGAAACTGGTCGATGACCACAAAATGAAGCAGGCTACCATGGAAAATGTCTCTGACATTTTTTAATGTACCTTCACATTAGAAACTTACATTGTACTGATATGGTACTTTAGAGGAAAGCATAATGTGAATACTTCCCTAGAACTTGCAAAAAACAATTTTTCTGTAAAAATGCTTCAAATAATCGGTTAAATATTTATGGAAGATTCTTCTCGACCGTTACTTGTATGAAGGAAAAGGATTGTGAGTTTCGGGTATTTTTAAAAAAAATAAGAAAACTTAAATTCTTGCCAAGGTTTCGACAAACTTGCATAGAGCAAATTCACTTTGCTCAAAACTGAATTTGCTCTGTGCAAGTCTGTGTTATCACACTGTCTGGCAAACGCATCCTGAAGATGGTCGAACGCTCAAAAACCGGTCGGTGACCACAGAATGAACCAGGCTATCACGGAAAATGTCTCTGATGATTTGTAGCCTTTTGTTCGGTCAGTACAGGTGGGCGCATAAGAAGGAGTAAAGTGCGAAGCGTGAACAACAGCGCTGAAGCGCTGGATGCCAGTAAAATAAGATACCAAAGGTTGTTGTGATAAATTTTTCTTCACACAATAAATTATTCTATTACATTATTTACTAATGCAATATCTGGCCATTTATTTTTTTTTTTCAATAAAATGTTTACCAATTGTACTGTATAGGGACGCGGAAACTGCTGCTCGTATAATAATCTTGAAGACGTACTGAAGTATAATCATATAATCATTCCCTCTTCCAATGGGCCGAAGTTTATATATTAGTGTTAGCAACATCTGTCCTAGTGTGCGACCTTGGTTATTTCGGTGACCAGTGATTTAGGTCTGTGGCCAGCCTTAGCGGTTGCTTGCTTTGATGTAAACTATTGACCCTTGGTTTTGTTTGTTTGGCCGCGGCCTTGTCTTGAAGACAGCAGCCAGCTAGGCCACTAGTTATAAATGATTCTTTCTTTGTTATGTATTGTGAAGGTTTGACATTGCTATGACCCTGCCATAATGATTTGTACTTTGTATTTGTTTGGTAGACCTGCCAATTGAATGATTTGTACTTTGTATTTGTTTGGTAGACCATTTTTCTTCCTTTACTGATTAGAGAATTTAAACCAAACATTTTCCATACAAATCAATGAGCACTGGAAAAACTAGGGATTATTTTATAATAGCTTTTTAACAACAAGGGTAAAAGTTGATAAACAATTGTTTAAAGGAATTATACATATAGAAACTTTTGGGGAGAACTAAATTACAAGATGCTATTGCAGGCGCAAGTCTTGTTAATTCAAGGTTGGAGAAACAAGACATTGCTGAAACAACAGAGTTCCATCCACTTCCAGAAAGTGTCTGTGCTTAACTTGTGATAGCCAATTTAATTTTATTACATTAGTTGAATAGAATCTAGACCAATTCTTCTGTAATAATAACAACAACTTCTATAACGTCACTTGTATTCATATCCAACATTCATATTCCTTTACCCCCTATCATGCATGTATTTGTTTAAGAGGGTATTACATTTTAAGGGTACAGTTACTTCATTCTAAAACAGATGCTTTTAGCAATAAAATATGATAATTTAATTTTTTTTTTTTGTTTAAAAAAAGAAAACCATGAGGATTTTTCTAATTTTTAGTTTCATCTTTCTCTGGATCCTGAATTTAAATGATCAATGTTGTAGGCGGTTACAACATTCGCTGACTTGTTGGCTGGGTTAATGGACTGAATAAAAAATTTAATCTTCTGAATACGTTAGAGAGAAAATTAAATAAAACGAACAACATATGTTTTGCGTATTCCAACTCATAAAGCAATTTTTTTTTTATTCTTGGCTTGTTTTTTGTAAAAATATTTAAAAATCAATGCAAACAACATAGCACAGAATACAATAAGTATTTAAATAGTTTTTCCCTGACAAAAGAGATACTATGAAACACTTATCATAGATTCAATTTAATTTGTTATCGATTATGTAATAACTCCCTACAGAAGGTACCGAAAATCGTGTTTAAATTCGGCAACTTCAAAGCATAAGTTAGTCACCAATAAACTGCCTAGACTTCTAAATCAACATCTAAAAAGAGTCTGTAATCAACTGTCTGAAAACTAAATCAGTCGAAAATTAATCATAGGAAGTCTATAAAAAATAGCTTCTAGAAATAATCAAAACTATCTTCATTCAGTTCTCTGTCAAAAATCTGTTTACAATCTTAAGCTACCACTCTTCGTTTGGCCATTCTTACCATTCCCATTCGTCTCTGTAGTTCCGTTAAAATACATTTAAATACCGTTAAGTACTGTGTGCATTAGTGTGTGTTATTAACCACACTTACCATCATACGAGTGGCCTTAAAGCTAAATTCACTACTACCTGAAAGATTTAGAATGGCTTCCTTATGGCTTTCTTAAGATGTCAGTGTTTGTATAAGAACGTAATGTGAATGCGTTTTGTTGTGGTGAGCTTGAATTTGAGGATGGTTAGGCTAAACCAAAGTACATAGTTGCATACATCTATTTCTTCGGCAGAAATTTGTTTTTTGAGCCTAAATGCACTTGAACGCACTCATCAGAACAGTTTACTATGCTATCACCCAGTCTTACTGCGGAGCTACAATCCAACACGGCCGGGTTGTCATACGGATGACTATAGGCCCTCCTTATGGGCCACTGTAGACTCAACAAGTACATGCATCGCATGGGCTGTGTAGGTTTCATTCAGGAATAAGAGGACACAGTATTGCCCGTACTGTGTCATTGCGAGGAGCTTATGTGACTGTGATTTCTCCTCTTTGTGGAGGAGAAAGTGACGCCTTCAAGCTTCATCAAAGTCTCTCTATCTTACTCTCTCTCCCTCCCCAGACTCCCAAGTCTAGTAAAACAGACAACACTGGATAGAGTAATCTAACTTGTCGGTGTTCCAATAGATCCATAGGTGAACATGGTGGCGTAAGCTTAATGAAAACATTAAGCTTAATAACTAATCCCCCAAAGAATTTAATCTCATTACACATATACAGAAGCTTATAAATTTTATTTGTAATATTTTTCGATGAAAATTTATTTTAGAATTCATTTTGGATGCGCCGCAAACTGCCTTCTAAACCTATGGTTTTGGATGCACCGCAAACTGCCTTCTAAAACTATTTCAAAGTAATATACGGTCAACCGTTTAAATGGTTTTTAACGTCATCAATATTGCTAAAATTATGAGTTTGAAAAGAAAAAGGGATGCGAGTGTTTACTTAATACTCTGGTTTTCAGTTTTTTTTTATTTTCTTGAAAATGGTTCCCAGTGGCTTTCTTTAAACTTGTCTAATTGCACTTGCACATGTAAACCTTTCACTTTTATTTAAAACCTTTTTTTCAAATTTGATTTTTAAATTTTCTTTAAACAAGACATTTTCCGCATATTTATTATTCAATATGATGGATGCTAGATGTTTGTAGAGGGGCTGAGGCTAGAAAGCCAAATCCACTACTAATAGAAAGATCTAGTATGGCTCTCTTAGTTGTAGACAAAGATCTATTGTGGCTAGTGTTTGTAGACAAAATGGAGTCGCCTGTAAAGTGTACTAGTGTAAATTTGAGTATGTATATGTACTGGTGAGATTTTATTTGTCTCTGGATACATTAAATCCAAATATTTGAGCTTGTCAACTCCCTCTATAGGCCTCACGTATAATTGTCTTAAGTGTTAGTAATTCAGTGTAAATATTGTTCATGTTGTTAGATCCGTCACTCTGAAGAAGTAAGTTCATTTTTTTGCTATTGGATATCGAAATGTTAGTTCTGTTTGTCCAGTTTTAAATCTAAATAAGAGGGCGATCAAGAAATATTTCATAGCTTTTTCTATGATGATATATAATGATGAAACAGATTGATGAACAAACAATTTGATTTTGCCGCTAATAGTATTAGAAAACCATGGAAGGAGCAGAAAAAGCAAATATACTAAATGAACAGAAAGACAGACATTTATTGTTTTAATTATTAGATTTTCTAATTATATAATTTTAATTTACAGATACTAATATGGGTTTTGAATTACGTCATTGGAACTTTGCTGTTTTCATTAAAATTTTACTGATATTTTGTCCCATACACTAAATAGCTATGAGCAAGCAAAGTTTCAAGTTTGCAAGTTATTTAGAACTAATCAATAATTAAGGGATTTCTACAGAAGTTTTGAGATAATACGCAAATCATTTCTAAAGTTTGAACCAACTCAGTAAACCTTAATTTCCACTGTTTTATTTTTCAACATAATTGTCATGTGAAAAGCAAGATAAACATTTTCAATTTCTAAATCCTACACTTATTGTTAGAAAATAAGATGAAGTATTGTTCCCAACTGAGAGATGTTTTATTAGAAATATGAAAAATTAATAATTTAAAAAAGCAGACAGAACTCAATAAGTAACTATTTATTCCGCCTTCATAGCTTTAAAAAAAATAATATTTGCACTCAGAAAACTTCCTTTCAACTCTTTGCCTTCTTTGCATTCTGAAGAAAATGGGTCACTTTTATCTGCGAGAATTAATTTCATTTTATTACATATTAATATAATTTCAAAGAGCTTTGCTGAATAATAATTCTGTATAAGCTTTTTTTTTCCTTTCTTTATTGTTTATTCAACGTCCGATGATGATACAGCGCTTCCCAGTAGATATGCTCAATGGCTTCAACCACAGTTGTCCATGCGGTAAGTTAAGGACAAACCAGCACGTGCCTGGAAATTTGGCTACATCGTGATATAGCGGGCACTGCTCCGATCAAGCTATTATCCCAGTCCATTTTAGATGGACCTGAAGGTAATTAATGAAAACAGAAACATAAACAAAAAGAAAATTAAAAGTTACTAGTTGCTTTTTGTTAAATCATTTACAGAAGTAAAAGAGATTTAAGAAATTTACGTGATCGTTTCTATAATAGGATCCGAAGAGAGGGATCCAAAGCAGAGAGAAAGACACAAAATTGAGAATCTCACTTGCTACTTAGACCAGACTATTGTGGGAGACTCCGTATATATACAGCTGTGCTAGCCCTATAAGGGACAGTTTTTAAAACAGTTTATACACAGTTACAATGCGTCAGCAACCAACTACTACCTTTCTCTTTACTCAGTCTAAATTTCTCGCTACCTAATTTCTATTTACGTGAAAAGTCCTGGCAGTTTTGTGTCTCTATTTTATTATACAGTGTTCAGCATTCATTCTAGCTTATTTTGCAAAGACCTTTCCTCACTAATTTCTTTCCTTCTAAAGCCTATTAAATATCTGTAAATGATTTCTTGTTTATTATGTATTTTATTTAATTACTTAAAAGGCGATTTCTTTGTTTATGTTTCGTGCTGTGAAAACTATTCTAAGTTTATAGTTCCACTACAAAATTGTATTTCCATGTCTATGTACTAAAAGCCTTGATAAGGACAGGAAACTCTGTCGAAACGTTGTCATAATTGAATGTTTCTTTCTTAACCGATCCTCAAAATTTCATCATAACATATTAATATTGTAGAGACCCTTAAAATAAATTAAGAGTAATGAATAACCCAAACAAAAATCTTTCTCCCAAAACCCTCATAAGTGAATATTCCCGAAGAAGTGTTTCAAATAAAACATATAGTTCATTATACCAACATATAGGGTGATATACCATGTTTAATAAAAATTGTAGCAGCCGTTTTCAAGAAAATTACAAAAAAAAACTGAAAATTTCACGGAGTAAAGTAGATATTCCAGCCTATCGATGTTTGTCGATGTTTATCGATATTTAGTTACCAGATGACAACTACAGTAGAGGGAGGTTACACTTTGGGGGTTATTTTATTGTGTGAAAAATAATTTTATGTGTATATGCTGGGCGCAAAGCCCGAAAATGGCCATTGGTCGAATTTTTTGTTCAAACCTAGGATTGGCAGGTTTTAAAAAGACCAAAGCCCGAATTTGAGTTCAATTTCGAACTTTGGCCTTCTATAAACGGCCAAATCTAGGATTGTACAATTAGTAAACGACCAAAGTTCAATAGTATCTCAAGGCGTCGAAAATCCAAAGTGGTTCTCCCTGTCTCTTTTTACATAGCGAAGCTTTTATTTCTAATAGTAATTCATTGAACTTATCAGGAGTAAGCAAGAATATATTATTATTCGAGTCACCTTTCTGCATGTAAGCATGAACTCGGCTTCATTAGCCACAGACATCGCAAAGAGAGGATATGTGTACGCTGATCCAGCACGTTCAGACTGAGTATCCTAATTCTCACTATGCATGTGTTAAATTGTACAGTCTCGTCAAAAAACTAGCTAAAATGAACTTTGGTCGTTTACTAATTGCACAATCCTAGATTTGGCTGTTTATAGATGGCCAAAGTTCAAAATTGAACTCTAATTCGGGCCTTTGGTCGTTTTAAAACGCCCAATCCTAGATTTGAGCAAAAAATTCGACCAATGGCCGTTTTTGGGCTTTGCGTCCAACATATATATATATGCTAGTGGTTACTGTTTAATCATTATTATCTTGGTTTTGCATTCAAATAGTTTCAAATTGTGTTTTCCTATTTACTTTCAAATATATTCTGTTTTGAAATAGAATATCTGAGTTTAGTAAAGTTATTACCAGCCTCTAAGCTCTGCCACAACTAAGAGACGTAGAAATCTTTCTCTTTTGAACAGTAATACTTCTATTTACCAATTTTGACCGAAACCTTATTGGTTAGTCCCCTGGTAGAAACTAAGTAAATTATCAAGTTTAAACTTCAGATTTTTTGTTTTTGAGTTATGCTGAGACTCCACTATCCATCTCGCATGCAGATCAATTTCTAAAAACCACTGTTTCGGATTCGGAGACCTTAAAATTGGTATTTCCCCTGAAAACTCAATTTCAAAAATTCTACACGATTGCAATGCTTTATCTTACAATAGTAAGAGTGAAGTAAAAAACAACAATTTCAGAGCTTTATTTGAAATATCAATAAATAGGAGTTAATAAAGGAGTTTGGGTAATTCCTTGAGCAGTTAAGAGCAAAAAAATAATATATTCTTATCCATATTACATTAGATCGATAAAGTTATACGTTTCGCTATTCTAAACCAAGAATAAATGTCCTCTCGAATGTATATAATTTTATTTTAATAGCCATGGGTTGTGTAATTACAAACAAAAACCCATTAATAAAGCATTAATTGCAAACAAAAAAGCATTAATAATAAAGATATAAAGCAAATGAGAATATAATAATAAAATGTATTAAATAATAAATTGCGTTTGACTAATGTATTTGGAATGGTTAGTAAATGGAGTGTTTTTTCTTATGCTGTACTTATGCTTTTCACAATGAACGCAAAGCTCATCTGTACTCCTCTTTGCTGGAAGAACTCAGAATATAAACTTATTACGGACTTCATTAGCTATTTTCTTCTTCATCTAGAACTCTATTGAGGGAATAACAAATGAATGGACAAGAATTATCACTGTTTTTATCTACTATTTATTTAGCAGTAATTTATTTGCAAAAGATTTTTAATTTTATGTATATTCTTAGACAAAACTGGAAGTGGCCAGCTCAAGAGATATTTAGCAAGACATGGCTTACGATTAATAAATATTAAAACTGTTGAACATTTTTTTTTTAAATAAATTCTCTTTGGTGTCTCAGTTAAATAAATTCTCTTTGGTGTCTCAGTTAAATAAATTCTCTTTGGTGTCTCAGTTAAATAAATTCTCCTCAGTTTTTCCCATTCTTGAATATTGTAGCCTTTTTTTTAAGATTTATGAAGTTTGGGTAACTCCTTGAGCCCAAATTATTATTCTTCTTCAAATACTCAATCTGGATTAAGTTAAGTTATACTCAATCTGGATTAAGTTAAGTGATTGAATTCAAAAAAGAAATTTTCTGCTTCAGTTCTGTACGGATAAGACGACAATAAACACAAAGTTCTGACCGGATTTCTTTTAACCCATGCTGATATAGTAGTTGAAGATCCTTCATCTGTCTACTTATTTTTCCTAAATAGGATCAGTGTTTTACGTTTTATCAGAACGAGAAAAAGGCATCCGATACTTAACTGTGCTTGAAACAAAGATAATTTGTTTCCGTGAATTCGGTAAAAACCATCCACCTGTTTTTTCCGCGTTCATCAATCTTTTTCATCCGGATAAATGGTTTCCTCTATAACAAGAAAGTCTCGTAACTATATTATTGTTTAATTTTCATGAATCCGAGGCCTCCACATGTTTTTATAGGTGACTAAAAGCAGGTAATTACCTTGATCATGGATAATATACCGTGGTGTTCAACAATCATCACTATGATTTGCTGTGATATCTGAATGTATCAGTACCATTTTTCTGGTGCGAGTATCAACTGGTTTATCTTATGACATCAACACTGAACTTCCTCTTCACTTCTTATGTCTTTTCCTAAATCTATCACCACCTTGGCATATCATAACTTCTCGCCACATAAACAGTCTCCAACTTTTTCATTGTAAAAAGTTTAGCAAGCAGAATAACTGTATGTCTCATTGGGCATGACAATAGTGGAAATAAATAATACACAAAACTGCTATTGTTACATTCACCTATGGTTGTAGGTTATCCAGTATTAAAGGATGTTAATTACAAATATAAAGAAAAATACAATTTTTTTTATTCCTTCAAATAACAATTAATTAATTTCTAAGCAACTCATTTAAATAGATATAGACATTTATTATTTATTAATGGATTTTCCTGGGTGTTCCCTTTAAAGTTAGATAAATGAAATAAATGACCTAATATTTTTCTGTTATTTGCAGGATGGGCAATAGCGCCTGAAGAAAGAGACTGGAAATATAGATTGTCCATATATTATACAAAGCCTCAAGATTCTGGGGTATTTACGTGTGCCACACCAAGAGGTCTTACAAATAGTTTGAATGTGATGATTATAGGTAAGTTGTATTTTCGGTTAATAATTAAATATAATAATAACGGTAGAGTTCCAAGATATATTTTTAGAGATTAAAGCATTATCCTTTATTATGGCTTTATCCTTGTGCGTAGTGGTTTCAATTCCCTGACTGTGCTGGTAATTTTCTGCGATGATAAACTTTCTGGATATCCTATAAAAAAAGTAACGGAACTAATACGTTTAATTTAAGCTGCATTATACGCTAAATAACTTTGACTCACTTAACTTTCTATAATGAGCATTTAATACAACATAATACAAAGTTGGATCTTGATTTTTGTATTGTGAATTAAAAAAACGAATGAATTCAGGAAGTTCTGATTTCAGTATTGTTACTGTAAATCCTCTTAGGCTTATAGATTAGGCTTTTAACTTATATTTAAATCGTTTATAAGCTTATATACATAACATTTAATAGTTACAAAGTAATGTTTAGTTTTTAATTTACAAGACCTATGAAAGTAAATCGTATTTACTCGAAAGTTTCTCCATTTTTTTTTACTTTCTCTTACTCCTAGTAAGAGGAAGTATTATAATCGTGTCAAATTTTCGATATCGAGTTTTCACCGGAAATATCCGTTTTGAGCTCCCCTGAGTCCAAAAAAAGTGGTTTTTAGAACGTGGTCTGGGTGTATTTGTATGTGAACAGCATAGCTCAAAAACGAAAAATCGTAGAAAGTTCAAACTAGATATTCCGTTTAGGTATCATCACCATGGGATCCGACAGAAGTTAGTGGTCAAAAATCCTCAACCGGAAGTAGCACTTTACTCAATGATTTTTTTTTTACTTTCTTGCGATTTTCTCAAAAATGGTTCCGCCGATTTTTTTCAAACTTGCCATATCAACTACACATACAAAGATCTACAACTTTCATTTAAAACATTTCACTGGAAAAATTCATTTAAGGGCACTTTTGGGGGAGGGGTGGAGTTAGGTTTTCCTCTAAAGTGCTATTTCACAGTTTACTATATAATTCTGTCATCTAAATAATATTACTTAGAATTAAATGTGTTGTTGAAATTCTGAGTTTGAAAAAATCGGATGACCGGAAGTGCGTTTTTACAGAAATCTATTTTTCAGTTTTCTGGTATTTTCTCTAAAATGGCTCCAACTATTTTCTTTAAACCAGGTTAAACTACACATATAAAGAGCTATAACTTTTATTTGAAACATTTCCCCTGGTAAGGTCAATTTAAGGGGGCTTTTGGGGGAGGGCTGGGGTTATGTTTTTCTCTAAAGTTCTATCATAGTTCATTACACAAAGTCTGCCATCCAAACATAGTAATTAGAAAGAAATTGATGACCAAAATTTCGTGTTTCAAGAGAATTAGTAAATCGGAATTGCGCTTTTACTAAACATTTTTTTCAGTTTTCGACGAACTCCAACGAATTTCATCAACTTTGTTACACAAACTATAAAATATGTCAATTACAATTTTGAAAACTGGAGTAAGGGAAAGTTGTGTGAGAGTGTGTTTCACACTACATTTTTTTTTAAACTGGGAAATGTTTCAGAAAAAATTGATGTTTATGTCTGCAGCTAGAGGAACAAAGTTTAAAATTAAATCGCTGTATTGATTTCGAAAAAACTCTAAAACTTATACTGTAATGTCGCATTTTCGGTTAATCAGTTTTCTTCAAATGCATGATGAAGCTTACGCAGGTAATTGAGAAGTGTAATTATTGGGTACTGTAATATCGAATAGCAATTGATTTGTAATACAGTATTATGTGAATTACAAATGGCAACGAATGATACGTTTTGAATTCGTAACGTTGATGTAAATGTGATTGCTAATGTATTAAAAGAAGATAGGGCAGAATGGATTCGTCACATGTAGTATTTCATTCTCTTTAGGGTACACCCAAGATGATGCAAGAGAAAGGCTTTATTTTTATTTGGTACTGGATCCGACATGCAAGATATCTTCTTCAACAATGGAAGAGAAAACTAAAGACTAATTATTTATATGAAGGTACAAAAAAAAAAAAAAACTGAACATTTTGCCCCTAAACATAATAATAATCTATGAAAGATATCAATTTAGTCATTTAATAGATCTAGTATTTACGTATGTATTATACTTGAGTTAAAAAAAAGAATAGATAAGAATTATCAATTCGCAATAAGGACGATTAAATCCGAAGAGTAAAAAACAATTCACAAAAACTTGTAATTCAAATGAACTGCGGATAGAGTTCTTAGAAATAGAGAAGTTAGAGCTGGAAAAACAGAATCACATTAGTAAAACTTATGAAAAATACGATATAGCAGGCTAATATTATCAAAAATGAATCTTTTACCGTTAATTCCAAAGAATGTGAATCCATTAATCGCATTATTATTAATATTATAAAGAAGTCATATTTCCATGGTTTTAGAGACCAATAATGGTTATAAAGACGAAAATTGCCCTGTATTCCATAAAAAAAATACGCAAAATGCGTGCATTTATACAAATTATGCGAGGATAATCATACAATAAAATTAAGAGCATGAAATCTAGAGCTGACACTCGAAGGACATGAAAAGAAAACTGAGTAAGAAAGTATGATAGTCGAATATGAATGTCAATTAGTATATAACTACGACCTACCTATCCAAAGAACGCAGAAAACTACCTAGGAAGAAGGAAGTTATTGCCAAGATGTGGACTATGACCCAATACCATCTGGTCATAATAAATATATACTAACAGTGTAAATTCTATAACAGATATTTAGTATGTGAAATCATGCTACCTAGTGCGGATGTATAAACAATTAATGAGATTAAAATTTATATTTTAAGATTTTGGGCTACCGTATAAGTATTACATTAGACGCAAGTCAGCTGCAGAAAAAGTTTGTCGAGACATTTGTGTACAAAACGATATTAAATAGAATTACACTGCATCTTACAGGCCTCAAGAATTTGGAGAAATATAGCGCCAAAATAGATCAAATCTCAAACTACTGAAAATCGTTCAAATTAATCGAGTAGATTTGAAAGAAGAATTAAGAAAATATTTGTTATTAAATTATACACAAACTCCACATAGCTCTAATATAATCAAGCTTTGGATGATTTGATGTATAAATAGAAAATGAAAAAACAAATCACCGTCCATCAGAGCTAAAAGCAGAAGTATGAATGATCAATTAAAAAATATCTTGAATAAAAATATAATAATAAATTATGCAGATAGGAATTGTAAAGATAGATGGAAAACATTCAACCAATCATGAATCATGAAGAAAACTAATAAGAGAGAATAAATTAGATTCTAACTTTCATGAAAAGCTGCTCAAAGTTATTTCTCAAAATGGTCTCCAGAAGTAAAAGTTGTATCAAAGGATAGAGCAGAATATAGGGGACATTCTTCACAAGGAATTTAATGAAGTAAATACATCTAATTCTAAATCTACAATCACAGAAGAAATGAAGATAAAGAAACTTTAGAAAGATTTGAAGATTATATTCTGACATAATTCAATTATTGTATAGGTCTAATTAAAATAATTGAGATATATATAAAATATATACCTATAAAAATACATTATGAGACATTATATATCTACATTAAACATATGAGGCATAGATATTTATATACATCATGAGATATACATAAATGATTATGTAGTATCGTGTAGCAATTGTTTTTTTTTTTTAATAGGTTATGTTTTGAAAATGAGTTAAATCTGTTGTTTTAACAGGTGCAAACTCTTACCATCAAATGTACTCACTATCTATCGGCAGGAGATCAACACGACACATGTAATGGCATCCTGGGAATTATCGCAATCAATATTAGGCAACCTTACAAAAAACTTGAAGTAATTTCCTGGAAAACTGTACAAGTACAAATTAATAAAAAGGAAAGATTTGTATCTAATATACAAAATGAAAATCATTTATATAATCCATATAATATATACTAAAACAAATATGTAAAAACAAAAATCATTGATTATCCGGTATAATTAATAAAATTTTCCTGTTTATCCAAAAAAGTAAAAGAAAAAACCATTTCGTCAAAAAATGATCTATGTGGTAATTTATTCTTATTGAAATCTTTGTATCGGATTTCTTTTCATGCGAAAAAGTGGGAAGCTACAGTTGGTAGCGCACCAAAGTAGCGAAAGCCGGAACTAAACGGCAAGGGAACCGCGGCGTGGTTACCATACACCCCCCAATCCAAATCACCGTCTGGTAAGCCTTGGCCCAGCCCGCAAGGGGTATCTGTTCCATGCAGTTACTTGGGGAGTAGCGACCCCTAGGGTTACAACAGCTCAGTACTCAGTATTCGTCTCAACAGTAAACAATACACTTAAACTAATACGCTCTACACTTTACAGACAAGGACAATCACAGTATACGAAGAAGGGTCTCCGTCCCTAGTTAACTGGCGAAAGCCAAGGGAGCAGAAAGGGATTAGCTCAGTAGTAGCGCGCTGGACTAGCATCGCGGAGGTCCCGGGTTCGAATCAAGCATGTTGCCCTTAGATTTTCTGTTCCTAGGAGCCTCTACAACTCACTGTCCGGTGATGAGAAGTGTTGTCTGCAGCTAGAGAGCACTGCTTGGAAAACACCAGCAGTGCACTGAGAAGGCTCCGGGGGGCACAATAGATTTTTCAGGTCGCAGTACGATAATCCCCTACAACAATCTACAAGCCTTGGTCTTTCACGGGCTCTTGCGCCATAGGTTTTCTTTTTCATTAAACTGCATAAAACAGAAACTTATAAGAAAACTTAATTCCTCTAAAATGCCATTTCAATATTTTATTGCAATCTTTCGATATTCTCTACATTTCATCAATGTTTATTGTATCGAATTTAATGTAAAAATATCGAGTCTATAGAAAATTATTTATCAGTATGAACTTTGGAATTGGAATTGAATGTGAAAATAACTTCACACATTCAGGTGGATGAATATTGATTACTTACTATCATTACTATCCTGATATGGCACTATTTAAGAGCAAGCGGTTTTAAAAAGCAAGCGGTTCTGAATTTACTTCTTAATACAAGAATATTATAATAAGATTAACAGGAGATACTAGTTTTCCCAACCGCGAATTCATTATTTATTATATCATTTATTTATTTATTTATTTATTTTTTTTTTACCCTTTCGTTTCTTTTTTCTCAGGAATAAAGTAAAAAGTTTTTTAAAAGAGACTTTTTTTTTATGCAAGTAAATTTCCAGTTTATAAAAAAGAGAAAAACCATTTTAGATATGATAAGAGATAAGGCTGAATATTTTATTACGTCTCATTTCTTTTGGAATTTAGTTATCTAGAATTGCAATTTTAGATGAGAGTCATTTCTAGTTTGAGTGAAATTTAGCGTGCACATGGTTATAGAAGTAAGAATAGTGCATCATCTTATCAAAAAATAATCAGATATTTTTATTTCATATCACCTCTTTTTTATCCTTATTTAGTGATATCACCATCATTAACTTGACCCGTTCACTAAATATACTGAAGTATATTATCTTCATTATTTACATACACAATTCTGACGGTATTTTCTTCTTTCTGTAAGCTGGCTCTCTGCTTTTTTACTTTCATTGAAAAATACATATTTATTCTGATTTTATATTCTCTTCGTTTATTGTTCAGATTTAGAAAACAGTCTTTATTGATTCACTTAATTCTTCTGTTTTTGTTTTTATTTATATTACTTAAAATTAGAAATTATTTGTTAGTTTCAAGTTATTAGGTATATGAATTGTTTTTATTTTTGCAATTTCCACTTGGAGGGGGGGTGACCTGATTAGCTCCTACTCCAACATGCTTTGCCACCCAAAACAGCGTAAAATTTTTTTCTTGCCAAGATCATGGAGGTCGGCATTTCCATACATACTGGTGACTGGGATTGGGGTGTGTATAAATGAGCTCGGTGCTTTAATGGCGGATTAGCTATCGGATAGGATCACAATCTCTTGATTTCAATATTTCTCACACATTTGTAATTGCGTGAATTTCCGTTTGGAAGATACTGCCCCAGTTCTTGACCCATATTTCAGCCCCAGACTCAATCCGTGCACCATTCAGTGGTTCTCTAATAGCGGCCGGAGAGAATCATGGATTCTCATGAATGAGAATCATGGAAGAGT
This sequence comes from Triatoma infestans, assembly GCA_011037195.1. Classification (NCBI taxonomy): domain Eukaryota; kingdom Metazoa; phylum Arthropoda; class Insecta; order Hemiptera; family Reduviidae; genus Triatoma; species Triatoma infestans. Next base: position 109,493 of record JAAEAF010001954.1, on the reverse strand, counting down.
TAAAGCTAAAGGCAAAGACTCCATACTCTTTATTACATATCTTTAGGGAGAAGTTTTGACAAACATTATGTTCACTTGAGAATCAAACACTGGCCGCTTGCACCAAAGCTGAAGGTGCTAGCCACTAGAGTCTCTTGGGGCCTGTGGGAATTAATTGTAATGTGTACATCTTTAGGCGAATTAATAAATAAATGTAAATTGTATCGAAATATATCCTTTTTATATATTTTATGATTGTAAAGTAAGGAATTTTTCCGATGTATATATTTATAAATTTGGGTTTTTTGAAGGTTGGAAGGCATAAAAGAAACAGTTAGTTGAGTGAGAGATACCTGGCCTACCCCTATCACTACATTTATTTAGGACAAAGAGAATTTCTCTCTTCTCACTTTCTCCGGGGTGGAGGTGGAATATATAAGGTGGACCGTTTTAGGGAAGGGGTCAGTTAAAAATTTGTACAGTAGTGAGTGGTGGAAGTGCCCCAAGAAACCCAACCTTCTTCAAGTCAGTAAATATGTAAAATATGTAAGTTTTATAAAAAGCATTTTCTCCCAAATGACAAGACACTTATGTTGTTGTATCTCTGATATTGTATTTATTAATTTTTGACATATACTGTTTATTTTAATTATATATTTTGAATATATATATTTAGTTGTTTTTCATCCTCTCCTACTTCTGTATAAACACAGACCTCACGAGATCCCTTTTGAAAAAATTCCAAACTATAATTATAATAATGAACTATTAATTTACCCTCCCGAATACAAATCATGTTACATAATCTATGAAGAAAATCAGCTCTACTTATTTTTTGTAAGCTATATTATCAAATATATACTTATATAAAGGCTTGTCGGGAAAATACAAGTTGAAGAGAAAATCCATAATCAGATTAAAAGCGCAGTAAATTGTAGTAAAGGTAAAAAGTTCCCCTTCAACAAGTTCTTCAGGAACTATTCTAGCCTGTTGTCAGCCTTATAATATTTAATTTAATTTGTCTAAATAAAAGAAAAAAAAAGTCATGGGTTTACTTCAAATTTTCACATAATATAAAATCTGGTATTCTTATTTAATGTGAGAAATTGTGCTAATAATGAGGAAACCCAAACGGAATGAATAATTACAAGACTGTGATTGTTATCGCAACTTACTCCACCAGAATAAATTTGTATTTTATATTGAGAGAGCAAATTAACATAATTAAACTGAAAGAGTTCAGTTCTCAACGAATCAGATCTAGTAATTGTTGTATTATGTGAGAGGAAGTAGCAATAACTGTAAGAAAGTAGGCTCTATAACTGCCACACTGTAACACTGATTCGCTTATTGTTATGGTATTTACAGTTCATTATTGACCTTGGTCGCTTAACACGACAATATAATGTCATCACTTTATTTTGAATTATGTCTAGTATGGCCAGAGTTTAAAAAATAAAATGAAACCGTACAAAATTGAAAGAGAAAAAAGTATTGTTTAAAAGTATTAATCAGTTATTATTCAAAGTGTAATTAACATTTGCATACAATTCTTTAAAAAAAATTTAAGTGTTTATCTTTAGCTTTTTTTTCTTTTTCTTTTTTTTAAGGGGTTGTGTACTGTGACCGAAAGTTTTGTTGTGCCTCCGGAGCCTTCTCAGTGCACTGCCCGGCCTCCGAGCAGTGTTCTTTAGCCATAGACACAACAGTGCCCATCACCGGCCAGTGAGCTGTAGAGGCTTCTATTACTATTACACTGTCACTACAGTCCAAAATGGACCAAAAGGGCCTGCCTCATCAACAACTTTCTTCCATTCGTCTCTGTCCGTTGCCACTCTTCTCCATCTTCTTACACCAAATTCCGTGAGGTCTTCCTGGACTTCGTCGATCCATCTCTTACGAGGCCTACCTTTCTTTCTTGTCCTTCTGGTTTCTCATATAGGAGTCTTTACGGGAGCCGCTCTTCCTCCATCCTCTCAACGTGCCCCAACCACCTCAAAACGAGCCTGTTTTACACTGGCCACTTATTCTCATTTTTATAGAGCTAGTACAATTCTATATTCGTTCTAGGTGCGCCACTTCCATCCTCATCTTGGCGCCAAACAGCTTTCTCAGTAGCTTGCGGTCCCAAACCCCTAGTACATTCTCAGAAGTCTTGGTCAAGACCTAGGTCTCACACGTATATGTGACTACAGGCTTTATTATTGTCTTATATAATACTATTTTAGCATCCCGTGACAACATCTTAAAGCGGAGCGCTTTAGACAGTAAAAATAAACATCTGTTGCCTGCCACAATCTTAGATTTTATTTCATCTTCAATTTCATTTTTGTGTGTCACGACTGTTCCCAAATATTTAAATACGTCAGTCCCCAGGAAAGATGTGCCCCAACATTTGCAACATTTGCTGGATTTGTTGCTCGGGTTCCTCATAGTTTTCATGTACTTGGTCTTTTTTTCATTCATCGAAAAAAACAAGTTTCTTTGCAGAGCCCTCAACTTCTTGGAGCATACCAGGCTAATGATCCTATTGTTCCTCAGCGCTTGGTAAGCCATACCTCTTATGGGGCGTTCCAAGGCCAGATTGAATAATATGGGTGATACTGGATCGCCCTGCCTGAGGCTCCTAGGAAAAGAAAAAAGAGATAGAGATAAAGGGCAGCATATGCTTTAGAAAGTAGTAATGCATTCGTGTGATTTTCGAACATAATATGTTGTAGATTGTTTGTATGAAGTATGAGTTATGATTCTTTTATGAAGTATAAAATGTCATTGTATGTGTGTGTGTGTGTTGTGAGTATGTATAAGTAGTAATCAAAAGCTTTCAAAAATTTTTGTAAAGCGCAAAAAGCAAAACTTTATATTCCATTCATTTAACCAAACACCAAGAATTCTGACAATTTTTTTGGTCAAAATAACCAAGTGAATCCAGGAGTATCTCTATATTTGACGGGATTTTTTTTGGCAAAGTTATTCTCTTAAATGACTTCTATGATTTTCTACAATTTTGTATTTGATTTTATATATATATAGGAAAATTCATTTTAGAGCGATTTTGAAAGAAAACTGTGACTCAAACCTCGACCGGAAGTACCACTTTACTAGTTGGTTCTTTTACGTTTTTGCGATTTTCTCAAAAATGGCTCCGACGATTTTCTTTAAACTTTGGTACATCAACTACACATACAAGGAGCTATAAGTTTTATTTGAAACATTTATCTGTGAAAATTCATTTAAGGGCACTTTTAGGGGAGGGTTGTGGTTACACCTTTCTCTAAAGTGGTATCATAGTTGATTATACAAGTCTATCATCCAAATAAAATTAATTAAAAATAAATAGATGGCTAAAATTCCGAGTTTCAGCTTCCTTACAGCTTACTTAATCGGCATCCTCCCATTCCTGTGCTAACACTACCTGGTCATCGGCAAATAACAGGTTGTTTATATAGCTTTGTCCCATGTTGATGCCCATTCGCTTGCACTTTTTATTCCATCGTGATAATGCTGCTTCCAAGAATATTTGGAAAAGCTTGGGGGGACATACAACATCCTTGTAGGTTGACAGATGTCCATTCGCCCAGGGTGGCCTATTTTATTTTGCATCTGTTGTTTCTGTAAATCCATTTTATGAGATCAAAGATCGTCGATCTAACGATATGGGCCATTGGTAATGCCTTCCACAAAAGTATCCTTGGTACACTGTCGTACGCTTTCTCCAAAACGATAAATACCAGGCTTATTTCCTTGGATTTACTTTCCCCTTTTGCCAGCAATTGACGAATCGTGAATATATTATCTAAGCAGGATCTTCCCACACTAAAACCACATTGCTCTTCATCAGGTGTCCAATGCTTCTTTATTCATTTTCCAAATCAGCCTTCTAAGAATTTTCATTATAGGATTCAGGCAACATATTTAATTCCCATAAATATTAAATATATAATAGTATCGTGCAGTAAATTAAAATAGCACTTTAAAAGAAAGCATAACTTATCCCTTCCCCCAAACTCCCCTTAAATGTATTAAAAGTTAAAGTTGAAAATATTTCATATAAATGTTACAGCTTTCGAAAGAATTGCATAGAATCCTTAAAAATCCATCCAGTAAAGTGAAACTACATTCGATTGATCGATTTTGACTAAAACCTTATTATCAGGTCCTCCTTGGTGGATCTTAAACGAAATATCAAGTTTGAACTTTCTGCGATGTTTCGTTTTGTGAGTTATGGTGGCCACAAAACACATTGTCTTTGTCTCTCTCTATCACACTCACACACACGCAGACCATTTTCTAAAAACTACTTTTTTTGGGTTCGGGGGACTTCCAAAATGTGTGTTCCCTATAAAAAACTTAATAGCGAAAATTTGACACGATTCCTTAAACTTCCACTTAAAAGCAGTAAGAGAAAGCAAAATGAAGCAGGGCTATTACGGAAACAATTTCTGAATTATTTTTTGATTATATTATATTAATTAATAGAACCGTTCGGTATTTTAAAATAGAGAATAATATAATGGAATTGATGAGGAGAGAAATTAGGTTTGATTAATTAGACGAGATATGAAGACACTGTTATAATGTAGCTATAAGTTTACACAAAGTGCACTGGACTTGATTTTTTTTTAAATATATGGATGGGTCAGTAATATTGGATAACATCTAGTATTTTACATAGGAACAAAAGGAATATGCCTGCTACGAAGGATAAAATACCAGATATGATATATTTATTTATATTATATTATTGTTAGCATAATTTTTTTTTTATAATTAGCAATTTCTATGTATTTTTAATAGGGCTTACTAAGGCTAGTACAAAAAAAAAAAATGTATCGGTCGGTGGTAGCCTTGAAACTTATACATATTTAAATTAACATCGGATAAAAAAAAGTATCTCTCAGCCTCATGAATATTTGTTATACGTGTCTGGGATCGGCTGCAAGGGCCTCCAGGGAGTATATCTCACTATAAGCACGCGGAAAGCAAAAAAAGGTGTCTTCAACTTCTTCCTCAATTTTTCTCTTCAAACCTCAAGCATTGAATAAAGAGTGAATATAAACATGCGAATAGATCATATGGAATGGAATGTAAATTTAAAATAAATATATTTCTTTTCTTTTTTTTTTTCAATCATCATAGAATTAAATTACTGCATCTGAATTTTTTCTAAGCTACAAAGTGTGTATGTTTACAGTATTTGCTTGTGTCTATCTCATTTATTAGACAATATAAGAAAACTTTTCTCTTACTGCAATTCTCACAGTTTGATGATTAAATTTACTTAAAAGTGGAAATATTTTCAAAATGTTTAGTTGCTTTTAACAACCAAGCGATGGTGATAGTATTGATATGCCGTATAAAGGCAGCAGCCTAATGTGTGAGCTTCTTCATAATTCACTTAAGATCTATTTTATTCCAAAATATATTGTTTCAATTAAAAATTAATAATAGATTTATATAATTTATACCTTTTGAAATTGTTAGTTGATTCTTTATTTTTTATTGGCTGCATTCTAATATTGTATTATAGTAGTAGGATTTTTATGAAGAAAGAACCAAAATTGCAGCCAGAAACCTTTTATATTATTATGTCCTTATTTGAGATACATTCGCGGTATTTTTACTTTAACGTTTCGGCACAGTTTCGTGCCATTTTCAAAAAGATTTTGAAAAACATTAATATTTTACAAATGTCTGCAAATATAAAATAAAATATGTTACTATGGTATGAGTATTTGATGAATATAGTATACAATTATGTGATATACAGAAAAAGAAAAAACAATATATATATCCACAAATATGCTCACCTCAATGGTAATTGATGATTATAAAAATATATACTGCGCATACACTTGGTGGTGCTTTTTGTCGTATTTTGAGAATTTGAAATGTATTGTTAAAAATAATTGCCCGAGAATTATCAATTAATTTTTCTTTGAGATTTTTCTATCATTTGTATTCCTGTTTTTTTTTGTGTGTTTTTGAAATGTTAGTATTAGTGATTGATGTTGAGAGATGATTTCAGATAAATTTTTTTAGAACGAAAAACACGTGCTGTAGTTTGAAAATATAATCTAGGGCAGAAATTGGCAATTTACTGCACAGATAAAATAATAAAACAGCCAGCAAAATTGCCAATTTCTGCCCAAGATTATATTTTCAAACAACAGTACGTGTTTTTCGATCTAAAAAATTTATCTGAAATCATCTCTCAACATCAATCACTAATACTAACATTTCAAAAACATAAAAAAAACCAGGAATACAAATGATTGAAAAATCTCAAAGAAAAATTAATTGATAATTCTCGGGCAATTATTTTTAACAATACATTTCAAATTCTCAAATACGACAAAAAGCACCACCAAGTGTATGCGCAGTATATATTTTTATAATCATCAATTACCATTGAGGTGAGCATATTTGTGGATATATATATTGTTTTTTCTTTTTCTGTATATCACATAATTGTATACTATATTCATCAAATACTCATACCATTGTAACATAATTTATTTTATAATTGCAGACATTTGTAAAATATTAATGTTTTTCAAAATCTTTTTGAAAATGGCACGAAACTGTGCCGAAACGTTAAAGTAAAAATACGACGAATGTCTCTCAAATAAGGACATAATAATATAAAAGGTTCCTGGCTGCAATTTTGGTTCTTTCTTCATAAAAATCCTACTACTATAATTTATACCTTGAATACTTAAAAATTATAGAAAATTTTTTGGAAACCTTTTTCGAGAAAATTAGAAAAATCAATTTTGTCAACAAATGTAATTTTTGATTGATTCTACAGTGCTAGAATAAATTCAGTAATTGTTCCCGTGGATAGCCTACTTCATTTTGTGATTATTGACCGACCAATTTTTTTCAGCGTTTTCTATTATCATTCATCATCTTGTTAAACAAGGTGATAGTATAAAATTATACACAGCAAAATCAGTTTACAGATTGTTTTTTTTTTGGAAGTGTTTCAATTAATGACCTAATCAGGTTTATAGAGGAAGTGTTTTTGTTGCTGTAAAATGATTTGAGACCAAATGTTGTTTCCATTTTTATATATTTTGTTTAATATGTACAACCATCTTAACATTATACATTTTTATACCATGGCTTTTAACCACGTTCTCCTCTAATACGACGCGCCACCTGAATATCCTTTGGCATAATGGTCATACGCTTAGCATGGGTAGCATACAGATTGGTGTCTTCAAAAAGGCTTACCAGATACGCCTCACTAGCTTCTTGCAGAGCCGTTACAGCTGAACTCTGGAAACGGGAGATCGAGTTGGAGTTAGAAATTGGTGGGAGAATGTAGGATAAGGCTTAATACTTTAGCTCGGAGGGGACAAGTGCACTCTACTGGGTACCCAGACATACGGGAATAGAGGGTAATGAGAGCGCAAATCTTTTTTACTTTTTTGTGGTCCCAGACAATCCTGCAAGAGTGGTGCCCTCCCAAATACGCGAAACCTAGTATCAACGAAACGGGGACACTGACATAAATAGTGGTACACCGTTTCCCTGACTCCGTGGTCGCAGTCCTTGCCGTCACTAAGAAGTTCTGCGCTAGTCAGATTGGACTTTGGAAGACGAGAGTTTTGGAGAAATGTTGGGAGTATACGCACGGGTTATTAGATTTTGGGAGATGAGAGTCTTGGAGAAATGCTGGAGGGACACGCAGGGGTGCTTCCAAGCTAAAAAATTTATAAAAAGAATTAAGCAGGGAGTTTCGGAGTATCTCCTGTCCCTTAATAGGGCAGTTCTGAGGACCTTGGTTGGGGGTAGTGACTGGACACACTTGGGTATCTAGTCACTTGTTTAACATAGGGAGGACGTCTAGTCCCATTTGTCAGAACTGCGACGACGGAGTCAGGGAAACGGTGTACCACTATTTAGTCAGTGTCCCCGTTTCGCTGGTACTAGGTTTCGCGTATTTGGGGGGCACCACTCTCGCAAGATTGCCTGGGGAATTAGTTCAAGATTATTTTGGGATTTGTAGATGACGTGGCCACCGGGGGAGCCTATTTAAGGGGGATTGGGGGGGGGCATCGGGGGGGTAAAAGCTATATGGCTTAGCCCACGCTATCAGGCACCCTGTATAATATAGATACGCGGGTGCTCCTCCCAAAAAGTTTAAATAAAGGGACTAAGCAGAGGGTTCCAGACCTTTGTCATACATCATATAAAAATCCTGCCCGCAGTAGGATAGGACAGAGGACCTTAGTGGGTGTAGTGACTGGTCACACATGGGTGTCTAGTCATTTGCATAATATAGGGAGGACGTCTAGTCCTATATGTTCGGAACTGTGATGATGGAGTTAGGGAAACGGTGTATCACTATTTATGTCAGTGTGCACGTTTCGCTGGTATCAGGTTTCGTGTATTTGGGAGGACATCATTCTCGCAGGATTGCCTGGAACGGTTGGAGCTGAAAGATATATTAGGATACTGTAGACAAACCGGTAGACTACCGGGAGAGATTATTATGGAGATAATTTGGGGTGGAAATCGGGGGGATAAAAGCCACCCAGTTTTAATAATTACAATATACCATATATAATAATAATTAATAACATATATTAATAATATATTATAATATATTGATAGTAAATAATATACAATAAATAATATGTAATTAATAATAATAATATACAATAAAATATATCTTAATTGATCTTTAACATTCGTAAGGTATAAGAGAAAATTAAAATTTTGATATATTAATAGTAAAAGTGTCACCCAATGTTATGTACGTGATGTGACATCATACATAATAAGACTGGGTCACTATCTGCTTTGTTGTGTCACGGGTACATAGTCTTCTAATTAGTGAGTTGTATACAGAGAGAGAGAGAGAAAGAAGGAAACCTTTAGAGGTAGTTTTAATAAATTTCTCTTTTGGCGCAATGTTTATTTCTTTGTATAGTTGTTTGTTACTCATAAACCAGATGGCGTTAGTTATTGTTCTTAAAGTTTTGTTCTGTAGAACTTGGAAATCTTTTAATTTTTGCCGTAGCTGCTCCCGCCTACAGTGCAAGGCATATGTTACTAGGAGGCGAGATTAAAGAGAGATACAAGAAGTTTTTGCAGTCTATTTTTAATTTAGGACTTCATTTTTAAAAGTCATTTTATTTTTGGTATTTCGAAAAAGAAAAACATCTGTGTGCGGAAATATGACGTTTAAATAACAATAAATTTAAAATGAAAAAAAATTAAATAATTTTTTGTTTTATTTAAAAATATCTGGAGAGATTTAAAAAACATTCACACGACAGTCTCCCACTACAATTTACATAGTTATATTTGACTAATTCGTCACACTTATAATTGTTTTGATGTCCTCTTAATAGTTGTTTTGATATCTTCAAGATTATATGAATGAGAGAATCTAAATATAATAAAACTACTGGTACTTTATCCGTCATAGCGTGCATATTTTTTTTTATTCCTGACCGGTTTCGGATTTTCATCCATCGTATGTGAACGTACAATCAACAAACCAACAAGTGGCGAGTGTAACAGAAACATTACGTTGAAGTGAACTCTTTGCACGAACTTGATGAATTTACTCTGGCGATGGATGAAAACCCGAAACCGTTCAGTAATATAAGAAGTACGCATGCTGTGACGGATAAAATACCAGTTGCTATTCAGCGTAGCGGTTACCATCCACATATTCAATAATAAAACTTTTTAAGGAAAGCATATATTTCCCTTCCCCCATAAATCCCCTTGAAAGAAATTTTTTTGAAAAAAGAATTAGTCGAAAGTAATCGGCTCTAAATGTACAGTTAGTATACAAAACTTAGTGAAACTTTCAGACAAATAGTCCGAATAATTGGTCGAACTTTTTTTCAATCAATTTTTTCAAACTTGGAATTTTGGCAACTCATTTTTTTTTTTTTTCAGGATTTCCTCAATACAGAAGTTCTCCTCAACCAAAAACTTCTTTTAATTTTGCTCTCCACAGTTCTGGACTCCACTATCCTGAGTTTCTTCCTCCCTCAAACCATTTCTATACCAACTTTCCAAAACTTCATCCACCCATGTTCGTCTCGGCCTTCCTCTTCTTTTTCTTCCTTCCACTTTCCAATCAAGGGCCCAGCCTCGGTAGTCTGTCCTCTCCCATCCTTCTCACATGGCCGTACCACTCTAACCGTTTCTTCTCTATTCTCTGAAGAGCACTATTTATTCTTTACTTCCATCTTTTCTCTAATTTCTCGGTTAGGTCTTCTTTCTTTTCACGATACTCTGGCAACTCTTCTCCATTTCTGTGGACAGTAATTTCTTCCTTAGATTGACGGTCAACGTCCCCTTCTCGGCTTCGAAAAGCAGGACGCTTTCCACTATGGCCGAATAAATATTTTTTTTTGTGCAACCTAATATGTTTCGGCTCCATAGGACCGAGTTTAGCATTCCGATCACCTTCCTGGCCATATCTATTCTTCTTTTTATTTCTTTCTGGAAACATCCATTCTTTTCGATGATTGACCCCAGGTACTGGAAGTTGTCCACCTTCTTTATGGAATTACCATCGAAGACGAGTGTTTCTTTCTGATATACGGTCTTGTTGTACTCCGTGTTTTTGAAATACATTTTTAGTCCCCAGCTTGAATATTCGTCTAACAGCTCCTTACAGCTTATTTAATCGGCATTGTAATGTATTGGTGTGATGATGTATATATGGTAGCTGGTTGTGCAGCACGAGCGGTCTTGTATAAAGGGCTTGTAATTATGTTTGAGATAGAGATATAAGAAATATAATCAAGAAAGCACCACTGATTATGAAATAAATATATTTTCTAACTGAATTTAAATAGCTTTATAATATCACAGCGATAAAGTATAAATCTAGATTAAATGCTAAACTCTTATGTTTTAACTTATAACTGGCACTGATTTGAAGAGGGCGATTCCTGAAGCGTCCTGTTTGAAGGCTGGGTTAAGACTGTGTACTCTTTACTCTTTTAAAGCTATTGTTAGACTCTATTCTTTGGAATTGCTCTCTCTCTCGCGGGGGAATTCTCTTATACAAAAGAGTTACCCTAACGGGATTTTGTGCCTTTTTTTAATGATCCAAATTTACAGTACCTGACAGTAAAATACATTCTTTTTGAAGTTAAATTCACATTATAAAATATTCTATATTATTTTTCATTTCGTTCTTCCATTACAGCATCCTCCAGGTCCTGTGCTACCACTACCTGGTCATCGGCGAATAACAGGTTATTTCTGTTTGTCCCATCTTGATGCCCATTTGCTTACACTTTTAATTCCATCGTGATAACGCTGCTTCCAAGAACATTTGGAAAAGCGTAGGGGACATACAACATCCTTGTAGGAGGCATTTGCTGGTCCCAAATTCGGTTGACAGATGTCTGCCTATTTTTATTTTGCATCTGTTGTTTCTGTAAATCAATTTTATGGGATCAAAGATCGTCGATCTATCGATATGGGAAAATATCCTTGTACACTGTCGTACTTTTTCTCCAAAACGATAAATACTAGGCTTATTTCCTTGGATTTACTTTCCTCCTTTGGCCAGCAATTGACGAATCGTGAATATGAGATCTACACAGGATCTTCCCGCACTAAAACCCATTGTTCTCTATCACATGTCCAATGCTTCTCTAATTCATTCCGAATCAGCCTTCTAAGAATTTTCATTATAGTATTGAGGCAACATATTTAATTCTCATGAATATTATATAGATCATAGAATCGTGCAGTAAATTAAAATAGCACTTTAAAAGAAAGCATAAACTTATCCCTTCACCAAAACTCCTCTTGAATGAATTGAAAATTAAAATTAAAAACATTTCAAATAAATGTTATAGCTTTCGAAAGAATCGCATAGAATCCTTAAAAATCCATAAAAAGTAAAGTGATACTACATTCGATTGATCGATTTTGACTAAAACCTTATTATCAGGTTCCCCTCTGGTGGATCTTAAACGAAATATCAAGTTTGTTTGAACTTTCTGCGATGTTTCGTGAGTTATGGTGGCCATAAAACACATACTCTCTGTCTTTGTCTCTCTTTCTCTATCACACACACGCAGGCCATTTTCTAAAAACTACTTTTTTGGGCTCAAGGGACTTCCAAAATGTGTGTTCCCTATAAAAATTTAATAGCGAAAATTTGACACGACTCCTTAAATTTCCACTTAAGAGCATTAAGAGAAAGCAAAATGAAGCAGGCTATTACGTATACTATCTCTGAATTATAATAATTTTCCCTCTTTATTATATTGATTAATAGAACCGTTCGATATTTTAAAATAGAGAATAACCTGAGAACACTGCTTCCCCCCCCCCAAAAAACCTTAAAAATTCTGGTAAATTTGCAATTCCTTTGACGAATGTTGACCATGTTTGGCGGAAATTTGAAGCATTCGTTCCGATTTCCTTAGGGTATCTTAATCGTATAAATAAGCTACCTGCATTTTTGTTTTTAAGATATTTCTGTTTTCACTACCAAACACACAACACCAAATTAAATTTGTGTTTATTCATAATATAATTATTAAATAATTTCTATAAAATATAATAACGTTAATGTGTAAATATTTAACAAAGTATTTGTTATAATTCGCAGATGCTCAATGTGAAAGATTAGATGTGGAAAGTTTGAAGACAAAGTACAAACATTTGAGGATTAGATTGGATGGTACAAGATTGGGTCAGAGTGTACATTTTCACTGCCCTACAGGTTTCAAATTAAACGGGACAGCAAATCTTACATGCAGAGCAAACGGTAAGTAATTAATATTTATTATAATTTTTTTTTAAACATTATTTGTTATTAAATTCTTTAATACTGAGCATTATTTGAATAATTGCAATAAAATTTTATGAAGTGACTTTATCTATCATTGGATTATTATGATACCAAAGGAGAACCAAAAAGGGGAATTCACTATTTCTAATAATGGTTATTGGAATATATTTGCTTCTATGACTACATAAAATTTGCTAACATTTATAGTAACTTTAAACCATTGATGTTTTGATGTTCATTACGACCGCTGTATTTGATATTGTCAACAGTCTCCTGGAATTTCCTAAACAACATACACAAAAAGACAGGATGTTCCCATCCGCTCTACTAGCTCTAGATAAAGCTTTATACACCCTATTTCCTTAAAACTTGGTGATAATATGTCAAAAGTTAAACTGTAGTTTTTAAGAAATTCTAGGCTAAGCATCAAATTTTAACATAAAAAGAAACAGTTTTATCCCTTACCAAAAATTTGTTATCGCTCATAGATTTTTGGATGGACACGTTTAAGTACATTTAATCACGTTGCTACTCTGATATTTAGGTAGAAGCATTCAGTAAAAAGCTGGTAGTAATTGAGAAGCAAACTAAAGATCCCTATATCTTCTCCAATTCTTTCAACAAACCTTCCTCTTCTCCAAGCGAATCTGTTAAAGAAACATATGTTAAGAAGAGTGACAAATCCTGCCAATCATTTTAAATAGATTTATTATTATAATATTATAATAGATTTATTTACCCTACTCCTAATAGGGTAAAGCTAGGAGAGATGACGCGGTAGGAAAGAAGACGCATGCTTTACTTCTCTTGTTTGCCACCACGTGGCGTCATAGAAGTTACTCCAGGAGTAGAGAACATATTGCAAAATACTTCAGTTATTTTGTGTATTCTTCTGTGTTCTTGGAACATTTATACGCATCAGCGTGTGTTTTCATAACGCTTAGCAAATTTTTTTGTACTGTTTTATATACTATATTAATTGATTTCCAGCTGTCGTTAATGTTAGACGCGTAGACATAGGTTTACCAAGTTTCATGTCGATCAGCCATGTTACCTTAACAGAGGAGAGGTCTCCTACCTATGGTGCGTCATCTAAGCCATATTAGGAGAGACGTCCAAATGTAGTGTATTTGTATTTGGTTTCTGGAATAAATGATAATGTCTTTATTTTGAAAAATAACCTTTCTTTGCAGATAACAGTAGTTGACATATGTTTTATAAGAATTACCACTTTAATATATCTCCTGTCTTTTTATACAGGGCATAACTTTGAAATATGCGTCATCTCTCCTAGCTTTACCCTAACTCCTGCCAGTAAATATCAAATTGATATTCAATCGACATTCATAAATACAACGGAAATAATGCCAAATGTAAATTATTGCATTATTGGACAATAAAAAGGTATCAATAAAGATGTTATTAAATCAGCATAAACAGTATATACTTTGCATCATAAAGTTCTTTCATTACAGAGTGTAATAATAAAACAAATATATGTAAAATAACAGTCTATTAACTTTTGCTAGCTAGTAGCCCTTGTAAAAATAAATTAATAGCTGTTTTACTCTTATTCATTCTGTCAGGCAATAAAGCAACACAGTATAAATAGTATATTTACTAACATAAACATGAATAACAGTCCTAATGTGACTGATGTACAAAAATAACTATAAATAAAACTTTTTCTTTATATCGTTCACAAATTTCAGTTAATAAATTTTGTTTCAAATTCATAAATTTTAGAAAATATAATTTTACTTACAATATTTGTAAGAGCTTTAATGAAACCTAAAAAAAAGCATTATCTTTTCTAAGAAATTCGTAAAGAATTTTTGATCGTGGGGGCGTATGATTTTGAATCAAATTTTTCATTTAACAAATGAAAATTTAAAAGAAGGTGATATGTAATTTTGTCATCAGATTTTATGCTTTTCAAATTAATAATATTAAGAGGTTGTTAACTCATTGTGGCAAAAAAATGTAAACAACCATTTTTTTTCTTTGCTCACTGCAAAATTGTAAACGATCACTTTTATAAGAAACATTTTTTTTGAAATAATTGATTTCAGTGAGTTTTAGGAGGGTTCTTCAGTTGGATTTAAATTTAAATTGCACAAGCTTTGTTGGTTTTTGATAGAGGGCGCTCCACACGACTCCGATCAGTAATATAAAAAATATAATTCTAATCATCCTATTTTTATGGCTAGCACAATTAAACATTATAAACGTCGCAATTTAAAAAAAAAAAAAAAGAATACGAAAAGGTTAATTAAATGGTGTTAACTGGTATTTCACACCAGATTTTTAGCTTAAAAGAGAGAAAAAAAAATATAAGTTAGCAACAAGGGGAAAAGTTTTCACAACCAAGTAAACTTCATGTTTAGAATTCTATAGAACAAGTACCAATTTAGTTAAGGGAGTCTGGTAATAAGAGTCTTGACTCATTACTGTGAGAAACCTACTTGGCACTATAGTGTGAGTCTTAGGTTTCTTTTAATTAGTTCCTGGCGTTAGTACTATACGTTTATATTAGTGTATCTAGTTTCTTGCATTGTTTAAATACTTCAAATATAACACGCTATCTCTCTATATTATTAGGATAAATAACAATATACTAACTATAACATAATAGATAAATTGGTTTAATGTAAATATTTCAAAATTACTTGTTTATGAGAATTTATTGACTTCAATTTCAATTTAATCCACCATTTTGAATAATTATGTCTTAACTACTGCAATAAAACTCATTCTGATGTAAATTGGTGCTTTACTTTTTTCGCTAATTTACTCGCAGCTTTGGAATAATAAGTAGTTAATATTTTATTGCTTTAAAAAAATTTCAGTTTTACAGTGTTGCTGTTGGCTTGTGCCTATAAAAACAACCTTTTTTTTTTTCATTTTTTTTTTTTAAATAAATTTGATAACATCTAATGAAATCTAATAATAATCACTATAGAAATATTTCATGTTAATTCTAATTAAGTATAAATGGAAGAGCTAGTGGCGCTATTTAACAGAGTTCTATAAGAATAAACAATACCTATACAATGGCAGAGGGTAGATATAATTCTACTACATAAAAAAGGAGATTCCTACGATATAAGTAATTACCGGCATATTAGCCTCACATCGGTAAGGTCTTTATGAAACTCTTCCAAAATAGAATCTAACCAATTGTAAATATGTATCAGCCCATTGAGCAAGTAGATTTCCGAACTGGATACTCTACCTTAGATAATCTTCAAATGCTAAACCAATTGATAGAGTAGTGTGAAGAATTTCAAATTGGACTCAACCTGGCCTTTGTCGACTTCACCAAAGCTTTGATTCTTTGGATCACATCTTCCTCTTCAATGCCCTAAAGAAACAAGGTTTACCACCTCAAATTATCTATTTAATTAAAAACCATATACCAAAATAACTCTGCAAGAATTTTATTAGAAAAACCGGGACGATACTTTAAGTTACAAAAAGGTGTTAAACAAGGGGATCCGCTTTCGCCCCTTTTCTTCAACGCAGCTTTGCAAGAAATTTTTCAAATAGATTGAGTAGATTGTGAGGTTGAATAGAATTTATTTATTGAGTAGATTGTGATTACGCTTATCATCTTTAGTTTCAATTAAAGTGCTTAGTTTTCTTATTCAGTGCTTGTTTCTAAATGAATACTGAGGGTAGCGTCATTATATTTAATTCTTTGAAGAGAGAGGCCTGCAGCTAACTCGAGCCCTATTCTTCATCATTGTTCTAATAGCTCTCTTCTGAAGTCTAAATACAATGGAAGCTTCGGAGATTCCACTCCATAGCTCAATACCATATACCATTCTGGAGTGAAATAGACCACAGTAGACAGTGATATATATATATATATATAGTGTAACGCAGCCAGTGGTGCCATCTAGAAGAGAAGGCAGGTACCTAAGGTTCTCCTAGTGGCCGCTGGAAGCGCTGGCGGTGCTCTAGTTCTCTCTGGAAGAATTGAGAAGAGTCTAGAAGGTTCTCTACCGGTATAAATAGAGGACACAGAGAGTTGAGAGAGTTTTTCCAGTTACAAACGAAGTCACTAGTTTATGAAACGTGTATAAAGTGAACATTTGTGGTTTAAACTGTGAAATAATTATTATTAAGTGTTGTATTTTGTAATTTTGTGTATAACAATAAATTGGTGTTTTCTTTATTGAAGTTTAAGAGTATTTTATGTGTACGAACCCACTTAAAACTAGTTGCAGTAGCTAGTTTAGAGGGAAAAACGTTACAATATATATATATATATATAGAGAGAGAGAGAGAGAGGAGGCTAGGACCTCTACAGCTCACTGTCCGGTGATCGATAGGGTTGTCTGTAAGGAGACAACACTGCTTGGAGTGCCGGCAGTGCACTGAGAAGGCTCCGGGCGCCAATGACCATAGATTTTGACGCTCCTTTAAGTGATATGATATATATATATTTTTTATAAAAATTAAAAAATATGTAATTAATACAAAACAATTTTGTATTTTTTGGAATTTTGACCATGTACTAGAAACATGGGAACATATAATTTTTATTTGTTCTTTGTATAATCAATTGAGAGTCAAATACTTAAGTTTCTTGGATTATTTTAATATGATTGAAATATGTTTAAGTATTAATACAAAACAAAATTTGATAAATATCTACAAATTCACTGTTAAAGCGTTAAAATAAAGGGAGTCCACCTATACTAGTCGATGATAAGCCAGTTTAGATGAGGGAGGGATTAACTCAGTGGTTAGCGCGGAGGTCCCTTGTTCGAGTCCTGCTATACTGCCCTTAGATTTTTCTCTTTCTAGGAGCGTCTAGAGCTCACTGTCCAGTGATGGACAGCGATTTCTGTGACGAGAGAAGACTGTTTGGAGAGCCGGCAGTACACTGAGAAGGCTCCGGGCGCTAATGACCATAGATGTTGACTTGCCTTAATTAAAAAAAAAAGTTTAGTTGAGGCATAAGGTGGATTTAGTTCTTTATTTACATATTTAGGATTTAGCACTTTATTTACAATAAAAATAACATAAAATGAAATAACATATAATAAAAATACAGGAATTATTCATTCCTTTTTAAAAGAAGTTAAATGTATTATATTTTTGCTGTCAACTTTTTTTTTTTATATAAACTTTCATCAATTGAGGTATGATAATACTTTTGTTGGATTTAAAGACCAACTCCTCTGAATGTTCATACTTATGTACAGATAACAGAAATAAATAAATATATATATATACATATACATATACATATACATATATATATATATATATATATATGTTTGACAAATTTTATCCTTGAGGGTTGGTCAAATTGTAGCAGCAACCGAAGAGAGTAAAGAGAAGAGAAACAAACCCAACCACTCTCTCGGACTGGAGTGAGAGAAAACTGTATAAATACAGCGACGGACAGTCCAGAGATATTACAGTTTCTCCCACTCCAGTCCGAGAGAGTGGTTGGGTTTGTTTCTCTTCTCTTTACTCTCTTTGGTTGCTGATCTCTCTTTGGTTGCTATTACAAATCAAACATCTTTTTTTAAATATGTGGATGGATCCGCAATGCTGGATAACATCTGGTATTTCATCCGTCGTAGCATGCATATTTATTTTCTTCCTGACCGGTTTCGGATTTTCATCCATCGCCAGAGCAAATTCACCAAGTTCATGTAGAGAGTTCACTTCAACGTAATGTTTCTGTTACTTGTTAGTGGTTGTAGGTTGTATATAATTATGTAATAATTATTATGACATAATTATATATAACCAACAAGTGTAAGTAATAAGTAACAGAAACATTACGTTGAAGTGAACTCTCTACATGAACTTGGTGAAGTTGCTCTGACGATGGATGAAAATCCGAAACCGGGCAGGAAGAAAATAAATATGCATGCTACGACGGATAAAATACCAGATACTTTGTTAAGGCTAATGTTTCGGTTTATATTTAAGCTCTAGCGTTTATTTTCTTATTAATGCATCCTAATATTTAATGATGGTAGCATTTTTCACCAAATCTAATAGAATATTTTATAGAGAAACTCCATAAATTAATATTGGGATACATTAATAAGATAAATAACTATACTCACTCAAGAAAGGTGCTATAATTTCTATATTTCTACTTGTATTTTACTTAATATACTTTAAATCTTTTGAAGAATTTTATTGAACCCGTTATCTGAGAAAATATGAAGACTAGAATTAATTTTTTTATTGAATTCTTAGAGTATTTCAAGATGACTTTTTTTTCTATCAAGACCACTCTTTAATTTTAGCAATCCTTACTTTTGTTGTTTTCTTCTTCCAAGGATGTGATTACAACCTTCCTCACTTAGCAGAGATAGTCTATTACATCTTTGTACATCCTGAAATAATAGTTGGTTCTAAAAGGGTAGAATGTGTTTTCAGTGAGGAGTATAGTGCTTGTGTTCCCAGGGGCGTAACAAAAGACCAAAGGGGAATAGGGTGAAACATTGAAGGAAGAATGTGTTAATAGCTGTACACCCTCCTGAAAAAGAACGGGGTAAATTTCACAATGGCAAGGTGTTATTTTTTTTTCATTTTCTCAACTCTCACTGTATTTTCTCTTCTCTCTCTGTTTTTCTCCCCATCCTCTCTCACTCTGAGATGACATCATTCCTTTATTTTCACTAAATAAAATATAACAGCTTCTATTTCTAAATTATGAAGACATTTTTTAAAGTACACTTAGTTAAAAATTTCTTCCTTCTTTTATGCCATTTACGCAAAAATGCATTAATAAAAAGATGTCTTTGTTTACCTTTCGTACTATGCCTTTCACATTATCTAAATGTTTCTATTTTAACTTATTTTAATTTGTTTCAAAATTCTATAAAAAAAACAAAAAATCCCCTCAACTAAACGATTCTGTGATTGATAGTCTGTTGCAATTAAGGCAATAATTTCTGAATTTCTGTTGCATTTAAAGTTCTACTTCCTTCATCGGGACCATTATCATGTTTTAAAATGCTGTATTAAGCTGCCAGTATTAGTGCACAGTGTCCCAGACAACTCAAAAATAGTTGAGACAATGTTCAAAAATGTTATGGGTAGCTAAATTCTTATTGCATACTTTAGGAATATTAGAATAGCGGGCAACCCATTCAGACAACTACCGGTTGTCCTGAAAGTCTCGACAAATGATTAGCCTTGGGCAGGTTATATTAGGAAATGAATGAAACGTCCGTTACTTTGTTTTAGTGATTAAGAGTTTACATTT
Organism: Triatoma infestans; assembly: GCA_011037195.1. Taxonomy (NCBI): domain Eukaryota; kingdom Metazoa; phylum Arthropoda; class Insecta; order Hemiptera; family Reduviidae; genus Triatoma; species Triatoma infestans. The sequence continues at coordinate 89,466 of JAAEAF010001954.1, read as the reverse complement.
TCTCTAGAAAAGAAAATCACCCCACCAAATTACAATTAAGAATCATAAAACAAAGAATGATCAGAAAGAAACAAGATGGGAAATTAATTCACTGTAAATCAGTGAGAGTAAGCTAATGAACCATGGATTGCTTTGTAATTAACTAACATGTTGATATTAAAAATTCTTTTTTTTGATTTAAAAATAATCTATCTCATGTAGCATATTTCAAATAAAATTGTGAAGCTCTTCCATAAGGATAGTCATAAACGAAATCTTATTTCCTTAGGGATATCTACAAATCTATATCTATTGCTTGTTTTAAAATAGGAAAAATAAAAAAATGTTCAAAAATGAAGTATTTCTGTAGGATGCATTGTCCTGTTGAATTAACGGTCTTTGGCCATAAGTTATACGCCCAAAGGTGCAAAGTGATCATATCAGATGGTGTCATGCCTGTTTTGCTGACCAGAAAACCTTTTTTAGAAATTCTAAATTATTTTAACCTCTTCTGAGATCTAATACGAATCATTATACTAAGCTTAGCAAATAAACTCTAACAATTTCCTTAATCAGAGCGTAACATTTTGAAAATAAAATTTAGGTTTACCAACGTAACTTGAGATTCATTTTATTAATTAGCGAACTTTGTTTACTGACTACCACTGACAATGACCGTGATCGGTAATAGGATGACAAGTCCGTCTAAAAAAAAAAAAAGCAAATAACACGACTTAACGATTTACTTTGCTTTTTTTGCCAGAATGCTCATCACTTATTAATTCTCGTTCTAAGATGATTAGTTAAAGAAGTGCACCTCTAAGACCTTATGGAGAAAACATTTCCAACAAATTATCACATCATGCCGTTGCATTGACCAATCTGATGAAAAATCCACCATCAAGAACTCAATGATGCCAATATCAGCCGCCAACCAATACTTGGCGCTGCCAACGCGCTTCCAGGGCTGTTCAACTAAGCATTGCACCTATGACACACTATTGCACTATATGGACGAACAGGCTTCAAACTTGACTATTAAAAAGTAAAGAAAAGTGAAAAAAAAAAGAAGTAATGCCTATTTTTTCAGGCGGGCATAACAATCCACGTACCAAATTAGGTGTTATAGACCGTGGGCGGAAGCACATACTTTACTATTAACATTTTTACAACTAAAACTAACAGTTACACACAGGACTTGTACTGGAGATCTCCCAGTTAAAAGTCTATGCTCATAACCAATATGACCAAACCCGTCCATTGAAGCTGTTTCCCAGTAAAAGCTGGCAGAATGGGATAAACAACCGGCAGTCTTCAAGATTGCAAGATCGACCTTGAAAGGTTAACACTTAAAAATCTTGATAAACACTTGAAGAAGTCTAAATATGTACGCCAAGAAAGAAAAAGCCAGTCATGCATTCAAAAAGTTACTGTGACTACACACTCTCAAAGTGTTATATAAGTAAGGCTTGTAACAAGCAATCATCTATTTGCTCTAATCACTATCTCGTATTTATCTCTAATCACTATCTCCGGGTTTATAATATACCTTAACCCGGATTAACGAAGTATTTTACCTATGTTTTTACAGTTTCAACTATCTAGTTGTAGAATGCTCTAATAGAAATAATATTTCTTATTGGTATATTGTTATTGGTTATAATGAACGAATTATCTTCTAACTTTTTACTCAAGTTTTAAAAGTTAGAATACTAGCTGTGGTGCTCTTATGGACTAGACCCATTTTAACAGAAACAGTTTTTTATCAAGATTGCCTTTAATTTTGGCATTTTAACCCATAGTTGTCCATAAATACGACAAAGTGGAATGTCTTTCACATATAGATATTAGTTTTAGGTGCTGAATCTAGCTAAATTGCATAATGTATATCAGCGCTACACTAAAGTGCAGAATTACTGGTTATGCAATTTAGAGATAAACATAACGTCTTAGCTCTCCCCTCAGAATCCAGCTAAAATAATTTTTTTTTTTTGGAATAGAATTTAGCATTCCAAGTTTAAAGAAAATCGTTCAAACCGTTTTGAAGAAACCTATTCCATAAAGTTGCACTTTTAGATAATCTTCCTTCTTCATCCTCGGAATTCTAGCATTACTTGTTATCTGCACTAATATTATGATGATGGTAGAACAATAAATTGCACCGAAGTGATTGTTGTGGTTGGTTCCGCAGAGCTGGAAAGCATCATCAAAGATATTTTCCGAGATAGCCTGCTCTTTTTGTGGTGAACAACTGGTTTCGGGCGTTCGCCCATAATTCAGGATGCTTTTTGTCAAACAGTGTGACACATAGATTTGCACAGAGAAAATTTAGTTGATACACTGGTCTTTAAATGTTTTTGTTAGGGTCTAACAAGGTTAAGAGGTGTGTACTGAGTGGGGGGGGAACACACAAAAATCCCCCCTGTTGGATGTTTCCAATTTTAAAGGGCACAATATGCCCCCTTAAAGGCAGAAACATGTGTTTTTCCCCTCAGGTACCAACACCCCCTCTTAGGCCCTAACAAAAACATTTACAGACCAGTGTATCAACTGAATTTACTCTGTGAAAATCTATTTTAATCACACTGTTTGTCAGAAAGCATCCTGTTGATAGACGAGCGCCCAAAACCAGTCGATGACCACAAAAAGAAGCAGGCTATCACGGAAAATATCTCCTGATGCCCCGAAGTGAACTTTAGTGGGAAGTTTAACGTTGCAGCTCCCCAGATACCTCTCTAAAAAACCAATTCTCCTGGAAAAAAAATTTCAAATTAAAGCGATAAATATAGCGCATCTTGTTCAAAGAAAACTTTTGAAGCGGTTTTTGAGAAAAATGGCAAAAAAATAGAAAATACATTTTGAACAATTACATCTTTAGTTGACAGACTTTTTTTTATCAGATACAAGGTTTGATGTACTTGGCCTAAACGTAATATTAAATCTGAACTTCCTGCGAGTATTATTTTTTTTTTTTGGCGCATCAACTGCCATGGTATTGGCGCCCTTACAAACTGCCTTTGGCATTCAACCACACTGATCGACCTTACCATTTACCAATCTCGACCCTCAATCATTATTTCAATATCCCATCCAACATCTCTATCTTATGAGAATCACACAAATAAATACACTCATTCCAATAAATACATTCATCCCAAAATAAACACCATTTATACTTATATATTCCTACCACTATTGGGGTAGAATAATCTACATTCTTCGCACCCCATTGCTCTTATAAACCTATATAACAAAAAACAATATAGATATATAATATTGCCAAATAAATATGCTATTAAATATACACGTATATAACCTATACAACACTAAATTAAAAACAATATAATACATATAGTTTATATATTTAATGAATATTATATTGTTCATTCCAAACCAACACCTAAATATTAAAATAGGTATCTAAATATTTTAAATAAGTAAACAATTTGTCTTTACATTTTGGTCCTAATCCTAATAATTCTACCATATTATTAGTAAAAATATGTTTTTTTGTTCACGCCCAAACACGAACCATTCAGACAGACTATTCGCTAAAAAAACATATTCAGGTACAAAGCTAGTAAGTATTACGATCCCAGGCTAACTGCAGAACTAATCCAGTTAGGCCGGGTGGCCATAAGGATAGCAGTTGGCGTTCTCACTGGCCAGTGCAGACTTAATAAACACATGCATCAAAAGGACCTGCAACGGATAGCCTGTGTAGGTTTTGGCAGGAAGTAGAGGAAACAGCACTGCACGTTTTATGTCAGTGCGAGGGGCTTGTCTGGCTTTGGAGAGGAGAAGCTGACGCCTGTAAGCCTCAGCCAGGGGCCGCTCTCGGTCTATTAATCCTATTAAGGCAGACAGGACTCGAAAGGATGCTCTAATGGGAGGTGCTCTTAACCGACCACGTAGGAGCCTCCCCAGATTCCAAAGTTCCAAAGAGCGGTCTCCAACTTAGGGGGGTGCCACAATAGACCCTTGGGGGTCGCGGTGGCGCAGGCTGAAGAGCCAATCCACCCACAGAATCTAATCTAATCTAGTATTACGATAAAAACTCATGCAAAAGAATTATTATTAATCAACTATAAAGTTTTGCTAAAAAAATAATGGCATAAGATGTAATAAACAGTGATAAGCTGGTAATAAAAAAGGTAAGAGAAAGTATAATATTCCTAAATTTATTAATTATTTACTAATTCTATTATAAAATAAAAAAATAAATGTTTTCTAAAGAAATTTATTCTAATAAATTCTTAGTAGAACATACTTAGTAGGAGAATATTTGAATCACTTTATAATAATTTATTTTTAGTGTAAACCTTCTTACAATTTAATCCTTCCTTAATAACTTTGAAACGGTTAATTTCACACAAACTCTATTATTTACTACCAGATAATATTACTGGGTGAATTCAGTAAGTAGGTACTCATTTAGGGAAATAATAGGGGAAAAGTTTGAACCCAATTATGAGAATATTAAAAATGTCCTATTTTACTGACTGGGAAGGTAATTTATATAAAACAAAGGAATTACTGCATTTAAAAGGGATTATATTTTTCCAATAAATTAGGCTAAAAATATTATATATTAATGATAAGCCATATTTTATATGGTAATTATAATTTTCATGGTCAAAATATCCTCCTTTTTTTTTTTACTTTCTTTTACTACGAATAGGAGGAAGTATTGTAATCTTGTCAAATTTTCGATATCGAGTTTTCACCGGAAATATCCGTTTTGAGGTCCCCTGAGTCCAAAAAAGTTGTTTTTAGTAAATGGTCTGTGTGTGTTATGTGAACAGCACAGCTCAAAAACGAAAAACCGTAGAAAATTGAAACTTGATATTCCGTTTAAGTATCACCATGGTATCTAACAGTGGGTCATCTATCAAAATTCCTCAACCGGAAGTACCACTTTACTTGTTTTTTTTTTACTTTTTTGCATTTCTCTCAAAAATGGCTCCGACGATTTTTTTTTCAAACTTGGAATATCAACTTCACATACAAAGAGCTACAACTTTTATTTGGAACATTTCTCTGGGAAAATTCATTTAAGGGCAGTTTTGCGGGAGGAGTGGGGTTAGGTTTTATTATAAAATGCTATTTCAGTTTATTAAACAATTCTATCATCTAAATAATATTAATTAGAATTGAATATGATGTTGAAATTCCGAGTTTCAAAAAAATCGGATAACCGGAAGTGCGTTTACATTACCACATTACTAAATGATTTTTTTCACTTCTTCGCGATTTTCTCAAAAATGACGTCGACGATTTTCTTGAAACTTCTTCTATAAACTAAACATACAAAGAGCTACAACTTTTATTTAAAATATTTCTCTGGAAAAATTCATTTAAGGGCACTTATGGAGGAGGGGTGGGGTTATGTTTTTCTTTAAAGTGCTATCACAGTTGATTATATAATTCTATCATCAAACAAAATTAATTAGAAATAAATAGATGGCCAAAATTCTAAGTTTCAAGAAATTTAGTAAACCGGAAGTGCGCTTTTACTGGGCAGTTTTTTTCAGTTTTCGACGAATTTAATTAAATTTGGTTCCCAAACTATAAAATTTGACAATTATAATTTTGAGAACTGAAGTAAGAGAAAGTTGTGTGAGTGTTTCACACCAGATTTTTTTTTTTTTGTTACGTTCTCTGTTTTTACTTTTTCTTATCCCATGAAAGGACTGCGATCGAAGAAAATTTGCAAAATCGAGTTTTCAACGAAAATACTTGTTTTGAGGTGCCTTGAAAACGAAAAAAACGTTTTAATAAATGATTTGTGTGTGTGTGTGTGTGTGTCTGTGTGGTGTGTGAGAATTGCTGTGAACAGAATATCTCAAAAACGAAAAAGGCGCAGGAAGCTCAGACTTGGTGTTCCGTTTTGGTATTGCCACCGGCATCAGTCAGCAAGGCTTCGGCCAAAACCGGAAGTGTGATCTTACTGAAAGTGCCTTTTTGCAGTTTTTGCGATTTCCAGAGGAAATGGCTCCAACGATTTTCTTTAAACTTCGTATACTATCTACACTCATAAAAACCTATCATTTTTATTTGAACCATTTTCCCAGGTAAGATTTACTTTTTGGGGGGGTTCTGAAATACGATGGTTTCGGGCAAATCTAACAAGTGAAAGTGCAACTTACTGAATTTTTTATTTTATTTTCAGTTTTTCTTCTAAAGTGCCACTTCAATTCAATGTTTGGCTCTACCACTTAAAAATATTAATATACATTTATATATATAAAAATTCAGCATCCGTATGTTTGTGGCCGCAAAACTCGAAAAGTAGTCGATTAACTTGAAATTTTTATACAACGTTGCATTTCTATATAACAGTGTTTATATATACTTTTTATTCCGAAGTTCCCACGGATACGGGAAATTTCGAGCGTTTCGCGAGATCGGCAGAAATAGACGCAGACGCGTTGCGATCGTAGCGCGCTCTCTCAACCTCTTTTTCAACTACTTATAAGTACCTCTCACCTCCACCAGTCTCGAAGTACCTCACCCAGTCTCGCGCAGTATTAGTAGATAAGGTCAAAGCATCGAAACAAATGATCAAAATCACGCATGGTTAAGCGGAAGAGCCATTCTAGCGGCTAAAAATGTCGATGTACTCGATATGAACAACATCATTTTAAACAGAATCGCAGGTGAAACAGTGACATACAAATCCATTGACTCCGTGAGGGGACCAAAGTGAAGCAATGAATTTCTTAATTCATTCGATGTTCCCAGATTACCGCCTCACAATCTAACTTTGAAAATTGGAGTGCCAATTCTATTACTCCGAAACATCAATCAATGGTACACGATTAGTAGTTAAAAAAATTGATGAATAATCTGATTGAAGCAATAATTCTCATTGGACCTCATAAAGGTGAAGACGTACTACTTCCCCACGAATACCACTCATTCCGACAGATATACCGATCGAGTTTAAACGACTTCAATTTTCAATACGCCTTGCGTTCGCTATGACTATCAATAAAGCGCAAGGACAATCTTTGCAAGTGTACGGTTTGAATTTAGAAAACGAAATGCTTCTCTCATGGGCAATTATATGTCGCATGCTCCAGAGTCGGTAAACCATCTGATCTTTATGTTTGTGCAAGAAAATGGACTAACAAAATAATGTAGTCCATTCACTACCTTTACAATAAAAAATGACTTATAGTTAAAAACATTTTTTCTTTCTTTCCTTTCAGTTCACAGCAACACAAAGTAGGGTATTAAATTGAATGATGTGTTTTCTTGCTGAATCTATGTTAACTATAATATTTCTATTTACTTCTCAAATAATTAAAGTTAGACTGAGCCACAGCTAAGCGTGGCCGGGTATAGCTAGTTAGGAATATTGCTAGAATTCTAAATTTGAAGAAAACCGGTTAACCGGAAGTGCGACTTTAGAGCATAGGTTTTTCAGATCGCGAAAATCCTTTAAACATAGATTAGTGACCTGCACAGGTAGGTTTATACCTAATACCTTTACTTGAAACATTTTTCTGACAATAAGGTGAATTTTAGATAGTTTTGCAGAATTCGTGGCATTAAATTTCAAATGTATGGGCTTGGTTCAATGTAATTGGCGCGCTTTTCACTTCCCTACCTGCTTGGGTTTGGTAGACTGGTACTTGTCCTCCTTCCACCATCTCTATATTTAAGTAACAAACAAATAAGCAAAAATTGAAGTATAATGAAAATTTGTCTTTTTTATTAACTAAGAGAAAGTTGTGTCAGTGTTTCACACATTTCATTATAAATACTGTAGGGGTAGTGAACCCCCACCACTCATCCACTCTAGCGGAGAGAAACAGCCCCTCTCGCACAGAGAGGAGAGGCTCGGCTAATGGATTATATATGAGAGAGAGACAGTCAAGGGGATGCTGTTCAATTCAGTCTTACACATCAGACATCATTCTGTTGATTCACACTCCGTACACATTTTAGCCACGTCAGACTGTCAGTTGAGTTCAGTACTAAACTCTAAAGTGTAAAGTCCTTGGCAGTCAGTCATATACATATATATATCAATTATATATCTTAAGCCAATCTTAAGGTGTTTATCTTTCATCATCAACAACCAACATCTCCTCACAACACCCCCTACAATATTTTTCTCTAAACAAGTGGAGAATGGATAATGTAATAAATCCAATGATTTAAGGTATCACAAAACCACATTTGATTGTGCTTTGTTTCACCAGAAATTGACTATTAGAAATTGAAACCTTTTCATTAATATAATGTCTCGTTCAAACAGAAGCGCAGACTGGTTAATTTCGCAAATACTTTTGGTAGTTGTTGCCATAGGAAAGGCGACAGTAAAGGTGAGCGTTATTCTTCTTCTTTCTTAACTTTCTTTTCAGTAGTTGGACACTTTACAACGTCTATACAATATGAGTAAGACTTTGGACAAAGGGTATAGAGTATCGTTGAAATAGAGGTTTGGGAAAAAGTTATTGGCGATTAGTTGGTTGGAACTTTGCCATGTGTGTCCTCTTTAACCATCTTCACCACTAAGCGTATTTCCACGTCTTCTCTTATCCATATTACGGATATTACGAACGTAAAGTCTCTTTTTCTTTTACTACCTATATTATATTAATCGCTAGTTTTTTTTTTCTTTCTCTGGCCTGCTACTTTAATATACTTAATGAAATATTTGTAACTTCGTTAAATATAAAGTACATGATGCTCTAATCTTTAAGTTGCCCTAATATCTTGATTAAACAGTTCTGCTGATTACAATTGTTTCTAATTGTTAAGCAAATATGAGTATATTGTCTGATATAAGACACTGTGCACGCTCACCAAAACAGTACACACAGCAATATCTCATGATACAGACAACAGTAACACACTTTAGAGCGACCATCACTCTATTCTACGAATGACTACATGGAATGTTAAAGGATTTAACGGAAAAGAATTTGAATTGATTGAAGAGATGAAGAAAGCAAAATTGGATCTGTTAGGGATAATGGAAGTTAAGAAGAAGAGAAAAGGAAGGAAGCGATCAAAGATAAAAAGTCATCTTGGAAAGAATATCTTGGGCATAGTATTCAAAAGAAAAAAACTACACCAGGTGTATAAGAGTAAAAAAAATCATTGTTAAAAATGAAGTTGAGTAGGCGAAAAGAAAAGTTTTTGGTAATAAATAGGATACAAATTTTATTTTAAAATAAGCCAGAATTTATTCTATGTTGTAATAAAAGAACTAAGAAAGGAAAAGCCTTCAGTGCTGAAATTCATAAGGACCAAAAGAAGTAAGATCCTGCGGCTTTTTAAGGACCTAGAACAGGAAAACTGGGAGAAGGATGACTATAAAGAGGAAAAGAAGATGGAGGAAGCTCTGGCATAGATGAAGTTGGGAAGGTCAACCAGAATAGAAAAATAACATCTGAGTTGCTGAGATAGATGGGCAGCGAAGGATCAAAGATAATGCTATATCTATTTAATTTAATATGAAAACAACAAAAATACCAAAGGATTGGAAGTTGGCGATGATTGTCCCAATATTTAAAAAATGAGATAACAAGGACAGTAACAATTTCAGAAGAACATCTCTACTTAGTATTCCAGGCAAGATTTATGCTTAGATAATAGAAAACAGAATAAGGAGGATAGTAAAGCATACGCTAGAGGAGGAGCAGTATGGCTTTCGTTCAAACAGGAGCACGCAAGACCCTTATATTCACAAAGGCGGGTCATGGAAAAAATCATTGTCTGTCATTCGCCAGAGTGAGAAAGGAGGATATATTTAAAGCTCTGAAAGAGAAAGGAGTCCACACTGGATTGGTTTTAGTAGTCAAGAGCCTTTACATTTGAATATGAAACGTTGTGAGATCTGCCAACTACATGTTTCCCAAATTTGAAACATCAGTAGGCATAGGACTTAGATTAAATACAGGAGGAATACAGCCATTAAGAATATTAAACAAAGAATGAGGAAGACCCTTCCACCTAAGACACCTGAATTTCAGACAAGTAAACCTCTCAGTACTGGCGTTTGCCGAGAAACTTGGTAATACTCGCTGAAAATGACCGAGATCTTCAGGATAATCTGTGGACTTTCCCAGAAGAATTGGCATGATTATTAACCCGGACAAGTACATGATAATAAAATATGCAAAAAACCTGGGAATCCAATGAAGGTCATTACGTTAAAAGATAAAATAATAGAGTAGAAAATTAACTCTATTGTGGGGCTGGGTCCCTTAAGAATAATAATAATAAATATGTACAGTCACAAAGAGAATACATGTATATATGAACAAAAAAAAAAAATAGTAAAGTGTAGAAGGGTAGGGAATAGCTAAGTGGTTAGCGTGCTGGACTAGTAACACAGAAGCCCCGGGTTCGAGTCCAGCTCTGCTACCCTTAGATTTTTTCTTCCTAGGAGCCTCTACAGCTTATTGTCCGGTGATGGACAGTGTTGGGTTACTAATAAAGTGAGGGTTACTAATAAAAAACACATACAATTTTTTTTGTGTTTTCTTATGATACCCTCTGGCCGATCAGCCAACCAACAGTTACTTCTGAAAAAGAAAAAAACACCTTGGAATCCTCCTGCAAGAAAATGGTTTCTCGGATAGTGAAATAACTGAAAGTGTAAAGGCAGCTAGCAGACGGTTAAAACCGGCTTTCTAACCGCCGAGTGGTGACCAAAGATAACCCCAAAGTCATGAGTTTCTCGTGCTGCTTTCAATACCAGATTTCTATATCGCAAAATGCTTTGTAATATTGATGGGAAGTTTAGCCTTTTGGTTCCGGGCAATAAGTCGCTCCATTGCACTTGGTTTTTTGACCTAATACTGCCTAATTTCCCTCTCTACTTCCTGCTTGGAGGATCCATCATACTCAGTATATAAACTGATCACTCTTTTAAAGCTTTTTCTGTACTATCTTCACTAGATGTGGACAAGTCCACTCGTCTTATCGGAACTATTCCAATTCTCCAATCGGAATCAGTTCTCATTCTCATTCTCCCATCAACCTCCTCAGTCTACAATCTAAGCATCACCTCCATCTTGCGCAAGAAATCCATAATCATCTTTTTAGTCATCAACAAATATACAGATCATCTGTAATCTTCAACTCCGTTCTATCCCTATACAACTTCTTGTTCCATTCCCTGTGGGCAAAGCCAGGTTATATCCCGAAGAGGGTTGGTGAGATACATGTGAATATATTATGTGGAGTACAGAGACTGAAGTATGGATTAGAAAAAACCACTCCTGAAGGTTTCCGAAAGTTTTCTTAGCTTGAACAAGACTATTGTTTTATCGTTAATTAGTATTGTTTTATTGTTCGTATTAATTAATAATGAAAGTCGGCCAGAGATCGAAAGAAAGAAGTTGGGTGGATAGGTAGCTCTAGACGAAGTATTTTTTTTACTTAATCAGATCAGAATTGAATGAAATCGTAGTCGTACTTTTTTCATTCTTTGGAATTCAATGTAAAATTTATGAAAACCACGTTTCAAAGAATTTTTATAATAAGATTAAAAACCAGAATTATCAATTTTTATCATAGGAGAATAAAATGAAAGTACGTACATGTTTATAAATGGGTGGGTACATATGGTAAACAAAATAATAGCCCTTGGTTGTATTTTCTTCTTATTTTGACTGCAACGTATAGAAAAGCCTTTTCCTTTAAGAAAACATTCTAACTTAATTGGTCTCCAAGGATAGCGTCCATTACACTTAACAGTTCCGTAAGGGATGCCTTTAAGTCCTAAAGTCCTTTAGATAATCTGTGCTTGTGTTTATCCCTTTATTTTATTTTTATTTTGATGTTTAATGTTTTCTTGTTTTTTACGAGAAAATAGTATAATAAAAAAAGCAATAATAAAAAAGAAGAATACTGCAAATTTATTCAGCATAATAACTGTCTATAAACAGAATTTTATTTCTTTGGGAGATTTTCTCTGTTTCTGTAGGCCTAAGATGGAAATTGTATAAACATGATAGTCTGCCTTTGTAATAGTTTTGGGAAATGATGGTCAGTGTTGAAAAATGAACAACAAACTGATACTTTTACAACGCAGTAATTATATTTTACAATTTGCTTCCTGTGTAGAAAAGTGTTTTTGATCGAACAAAGCGTAATGATATTCGTGATGTATGTAGAATAGTGTAGCGTTGGCAGTTTTGAGTCGACTTAAAGAGCTATGTAACTAGTTACAACTCTTGCTAATACTAACGGTAGATTTGCTATTGTGATTAGGTTAGTGAACCTTTTATGGTCAAAACTTTGTTATCTCTTTGAAGTTGATTTGGCAGTTCCTTAACTCTTCAGAGTTTATTTGGCAACTGATCGTTAAGCTCAAGGATCGTCGGGTTTCAGTTGTTCGTACCTACCCGACGTAAATACAGCTGTAAATACAGCTTCTCAATGGCTGATTGGATGGTCTATACTGAAGGTCATTCACCAATACAATGCATAATTGACGGAGGGTGTAATACGTAGTGAAGTGCGCTTGCAAACCAATGGTGGCTTTTGCTGCGGTTCGTATTGAAACCAATAAGTCAACATATTTATGGCGAATTTGCTGCCTTGTTTCCACTACACTTTTTTTTATAATATTCTCTAATTGAACAAATTGAAATCCTAAAATTGTCCAAAATTTATGCTTAGTTAGTATGAATTAATTTTCATCTATAACCTTACTGAGCATATATACACAATATTCGGCTTATCTTAGGCAATCTACCCACCAAACACACATATAAAAACCTTATAAAAAAAAAACTGCTGTGAGACACTAACACAACTTTCTCTTACTCCAGTTCTCAAAATTATAATTGACAAATTTTATAGATTGTGAACCAAATTTAACGAAATTCGTCGAAAACTGAAAAAAACTGTTCAGTAAAAGCGCACTTCCGGTTTACTAAATTGCTTAAAACTCGGATTTTTGGCCATCTATTTATTTCTAATTAATTTTGTTTGAATGATAGAATTGTATGATCAACTATGATAGTACTATTGAGAAAAACATAACCCCACCCCTCCCCTAAAAGTGCCCTTAAATGAATTTTCCCAGACAAATGTTTTGAATAAAAGTTGTAGATCTTTGCATGTTTAGTTTATAGAAGAAGTTTCAAGAAAAATCATCGGAGCTATATTTGAGAAAATTGCGAAAAAAAGGAATAAATCATTTAGTAAAGTGGTAAAGTAAACGCACCTCCGGTTATCCGATTTTTTTGAAACTCGGAATTTCAACATCATATTTAATTCTAATTAACATTATTTAGTTGTTAGAATTGTCTAATAAACTGAAATAGCACTTTAGATGAAAACCTAACTCCATCCCTCCCCCATAAGTGCCCTTAAATCCATTTTTCCGAAGAAATGTTTCAAATAAAAGTTGTAGCTCTTTGTATGTGTGGTTGATGTTAAAAAAGTTCAAAGAAAATCGTCGGAGCCATTTTTTAGTAAATCGCAATAAAGTAAAAAAATCCAACTAGTAAAGCGGTACTTCCGGTTGAGGAATTTTGACAGATAACGTACTGTCAGATCCCATGGTGATGCCTAAACGGAATATCAAGTTTCAACTTTCTACGGTATTTCGTTTTGAGCTATGCTGTTCTCTCTCTCTCTCTCTCTCTCTCACACACCCACACACACACACACACACACACACACCATTTGCTAAAAACCTCTTTTTTGGACTCAGGGTACGTCAAAACGGATATTTTTGGTGAAAACTCGATATCGAAAATTTTGTTACATGATTACAATGCTTCCTCTCACTAGGAGTAAGAGAAAGTAAAAAAACGTATGGTGCAACAGCCCATAAAGGGCCAAGGCTTTGCAAGACGGCGATTAGTATTCGGGGGCGTGTAGTAAGCAAGCCGCGGTTCCCTCCCTCGCCGTTTAATTTACACCATATTTTTACATTAAAATTGCAGTAAAATTACATGTTGAATCATGTGAAAAGGATTTTTTTTTTTTCAAAACCTGATTTAAATTAGTTAAAATTTAATGAAATTAAAAAAAAAAAGAGAAAATTTCGAGTGGAAATGAAAAAAGATAGAAAACAAATGAAAATTGTTCAAAAAGGGAAGATTCTTCACTTAAAATGGGACGTGTTACTTGAAGTGTAAGAATAATTCTTGTTTGGTTCTGCAACCTATATAATATTAAAAGTACTTACTACAGAAGTGTTGCTGGAATCCTGAATTTGACCGGAAATGGTTTATAGAAAAATGTGCCTTCTTTCACAATATAGTTTTTTTTTTTTGTTTTTTTTTAGTTTTCTGCAATTTTTTTTCGAAAACCTGCTACAAATGATTTTGGTTAAACTGGATTGAATGTTAACTGTACAGAAGTGATATAAATTCGTCATATTTATTTGAAACATTTTTTTTTTTAAATTGATTTCAATTGGTGTCCAGAGATGATCCTCTGTCGTCGTTATATTTAAAATCATAAAAGTTTGAATTTGGCAATTGTGTTGGCGCTATGTTTTCGGTAACAGTGATAACTAATTCAATTATTTAATATCGAAATTAAAAAAAAAAAAAAATTTGTCAACTTTATAATAATTGAATAATCTACTATAATAATTGAATACACTCTATGATAATTGAATAATCTCGTATAACTAACATTGCACATTAAGAGTGAGTCGTGTAGGTAAATAATGCTAGATTTCATTGTACATGTCAATAAATTCATTAAATAAATATTAATGGGAATATCAACTTGTAAAAAAAAGGGCCAGTTTTACTCTCCTTTTTTTTTATGTAGATTTGAATATAGATTTTTGAAAGTTTTGTAGTCTACCAATGTTTATATTTTTATATAAATATCAACGGTTTAATCTACAGTTGAATATGTCACTAATAAAAAATTTTTATTAACAAGCATGTGTGTTCTATAGCAAACACTGTTTCACTCTCTCTCTCTCTCTCTCTAACACACACACACACACCCACATAATAAAGTATACTCGCTTATATATATATATATAATAGCAAGTAAAATAGTGAAGGGTCAATACTTTGGAATAGGTTGTATGTTACGTTGAAACACTACAGCTCATGGACATGTTACTTTCCTCTCTAACTCGGCAACACAGCCAAACTTACCCTTCCAATCACCTGGCTTAAAGCCAATGGATTTCTTTTTTCTTTTTTTTTTTTTTTTTGTCAGCCTGTCTGAAAAATGTTGTTTACTAAGAGAAGCTAAAAAAGTGTCGAGCACATATACTGCAAACATTGCATTATAAATATTTACTTTATCCCATTTAAGAAAGTACTAGATGCTTCCTTATATATATATATATCTATTGATAATATATATATATGCGTATATACTCAATATTGCTCAGGCGGTAGAAGAGGTTTGAATGTGAATATATATACACAGGGTGTCCCAAGGTATATGGATAACGACTTTTTCTCGGAAACTAAGATAGCTAGAAAAAAACTAAAAAAATACGTGTCCCCCCGTAGTTTTTTTGTTAGAAAACCAAATTTAATTTGCAAATTTGTTTTGGAGCTTCCAGAAGCGAGATACAGGCACCAACTTCATTTTTTCAAATGGGAAGGTGTGGTTTTTATTTAAGAAATATATTCCTCTATTTTTTGTAAGAAAAATTTACTTCAACGGTTTTTTTTTCTTTGAGCGATATTTTACAAGTTATGAATGAAAACATGATTCTTATAAGAAATTTCAAAATGATATTATAACGGTTTTTTGGATTGAATAAGAAGAAAAGTACTATTTTATTATAAATTTTACTCCTCATTAATTACAGATCTTGCTCGAACTGGCCCCCACCATTAGAGATGTATTTCTTTAGTCGTAAGGTACAATTGGCAGGAAAAAGCATGTGTATGCATCTCTAATGGTGGGGGGCCAGTTCGAGCAAGATCTGTAATTAATGAGGAGTAAAATTTATAATAAAATAGTACTTTTCTTCTTATTCAATCAAAAAAACCGTTATAATATCATTTTGAAATTTCTTATAGGAATCATGTTTTCATTCATAACTTGTAAAATATCGCTCAAAGAAAAAAAAACCGTTCAAGTAAATTTTTCTTACAAAAAAATAGAGGAATCTATTTCTTAAATAAAAACCACACCTCCCTCATTTGAAAAAAATGAAATTGATGCCTATATCTCGCTTCTCGAAGCACCAAAACAAATTTGCAAATTAAATTTGGATTTCTAACAAAAAAAACTACGGGGGACACGTATTTTTTAGTTTTTTTTTCTAGCTATCTTAGTTTCCGAAAAAAAGTCGTTATCCATATACCTTGGGACACCCTCTATATGTATGATTTTGTTTATAGATATAAATAATCTTAAATTTTAGTATTGATCATTTTACACGGATTATATGTTATAATTTAATAAAATTTAAAATTTCATTGAAATTCAGTCCTTCTTAATGTTAATTGTGTATTTATAGTAAACGAAGCTTAAAGAAAAATCGTCGGATCCGTTTTCCAGAAAATCGCGGAAAAACTTAAAAATAAAAAATTTTGAAAAGCTGAACTTCCGGTTGATGTTTTTTTTTTTTCCTTTAAACACAGTGTCATTTCCGGTGGCAGTATTTAAAAGTGATACGAAGATTTGAGTTCCTGTGATATTCCGTTTTTGAGATATATATTGTTTTCACATAAACATGCAGACCGTTCGGTAAAAACATTTTTTTTTTTCTTTTTTCTTACTCAGGGCTCCTCAAAAGACGAATTTCCAGTTAAATTTCAGTTTCAAAAATTTAGACATGATTGGAATATATTTTTTCTTACAGCAGTATACAAACAAAAAAAAAGCTGTACACTCAATAATACGTCTGTTGTTTACGACATTGTAACTCGCTAGAACCGTTAAAACAGTTTGCCTGAAACATGTTTCCGAAGCTCTACGCTATCCAAAGCGTCTCTGGACCAATAAGCTATTCCCCGAAGTACAGAGCCTTCTCAGTGCACTGCCGGAAACCAAGCCCTTAATCGGACAGACAGCGAGTTATAGAGGCTCCTAGGAAAAGAAATCTAAAGCCCTGGACTGGAACCCGGGACATTTGCGTGCGAGTCCAGCGCCCTGCCACCTTGAGACAATCTCATCTCTCTAATGTTTTCGTAAAAATATTTTAAGAATATTACTTTAAAATATCTTCTTTTTAAATGGTGAATAGACTTTTTAAGACTGATTAAGGAGGCCTTGTGTTGTTGCATAAGACTGCAAATACCATTCCTATTTATGTAAAAATCTGATTCCCCTAAATGGAGAACTGGGTAGAGCTTATTGTTTAATCTGGAAATCATGTCGTACATTGGCTTGTAAGATTTCTGCTTAGGATGATTAAGATGCACAGCGAATAAAATCAGTGCCACAGCCCTGTGATAGGGGTGATAGTATTGCATACGATTGCAGTTACATCCGGAAGACATCTAAACAACACCAGGCAACATGATTACCTGTTCAAGCAGTAAAAAAAAAAACAAAAAAAAAAAACGAAACGAATTGCAGTCTTAACCAGTCTTAAAGAAGAACAGTCATGAAAAAGAAGTCTTTAATGTGGCATAAAAGTTAAAAAATAGTCTACAGAAGAAATCCACCAGTCTTAGTAAAAAGACGTTGTCTTCGGGTTTCGGTCTCGCAAGACGCTTTCTCAATCTCTGCTCTTACTCTACAATACTTCCTACTAAGTAAAATTGTAAATATAGATCGGGAATAGCAACAAGTGTAAGTAGTGGTTTCGTTTCTTCATCCGAAACATCAACATCATACTTCCCATCATTACGTAATAAATCTGTATAATCGAATGAATATTATTAATATTATATACTCGTATATAATATATTATTAGTACTTTAAATGAACATAAACAAACCAAGATAAATATTTAACTACATTAATTAAAGGTAAACTATACTAATTATATATGTTTCAATCAGAAATTGAAACCTAGAAATATGAATTTATTTATTTATTTTATATATGTATTTGTGTAAATATTATATCCAATTATTTAGTCAGAATATTTTTGTCTACAAAATCACCTTGGAAAATATGGTTTTCACTTACCTCGTTCTATTAAGGCAGAACTGTTCAACCAGGACATTAAGGTCGGTTAATAGGGCATTGTACACTCAGAAAACATTTTAGCCTATTGAATCTGGCTGATATAGGTCATTGCAGATTTTTCTTGGTTAAGGAAGACAGTTTAAAGTATTCTGCGATTGCGAGAACCTACCAAGCGCTCTTGGACTAGACGTTGAATCTCTCGCATCAGTGAAATATACGATGACGCCTCTCAGGCAAGTTTTATGACCTTCATGAGAGCATGCAGAACTTGGATACTGCTCTAGGCCAGAGCTTCTCAAAATGGGGTCCGCGAGACGGCAGTTGTGGAATCCTGAATAAACGAGATATAATAAAATGAAATTTCATAGACTTTCTTAAATAATTAAATATGGAAATAGGAAACAAAATATTAGATCTATTAAGAATTAATAGGTACTTCATTTTAAATAGCTTCTTTTTTACCATAATTCAAGAAATATCATCAAACATTCTAGAGCATTCGACTTTGGTACGTGAATTCAGAGTTCGAGTCTCGTGAAGACGGTGTTGACCCAGCATCATGAGATATCATGAGGAGCTACAGTTAGTAGCAACCCTCGGTAGCGAAGTCCAGAACCGTGGCGTGCTCCCTCGCCCACCCATAAAAAGCCTCTGGCTAGCCTTCACCATACATTGGCTGTTACGCCAAAGATGTTTCTTTTTCATGTGCCTAGGCGTAGTAAAAAAAAAAAAAAAGAAAGTATATATCTGTATATATGTGTATATTATATGAATATGTAAATGGGATCGCAATGCTAAATAACATCTGGGATTTTATTCGTCATAGCATACTAATTTTTGTTGTTCCTAACTGGTTTCGTCATTCCCATCCATCGTCAAAGTAATCAGCAGAGGCGAGACACCTTAATCTGACGATGGATGAGATTTCAATATTTTTCTTAATATGTACTATAGTATTTTCCTACAAATATAATAATTTTTATTTTTAATTACTGTTGTTTAAAATATACATATATATATTTATATATACATTTCTTTTTTTTAATCAAAAGAAGGTGTATAAACAAACTGTTTAGAACATTTTGGTCCCCTTTTTCAAACTCATTATACCCTAACAAAAACGAGAAGTAAAAAAAGGTGATCAATAATGAAGAATGCATTCCTGAAGGCCGCCTGTAACTTCAGAATTATGACAAGTCATTAATCTATTAGCAGTACACTCCATACAGTTTTGAGTTAGTATTTATGATTAGAGAGTCCAGTAAAATACTCTAATAAATCAGAGTTATCTTTTTTAATGAAAAGGAAATATCTATGTGGAAAAGAAGTTATTGGAACAACCCCATTATTATACATTTACTTGAAAACATTTACTAACTTTTCGGGAAACGTACTAGGTACATTTATTATATACAAAAGCCACAAGGGATTCTACCCGGCTGAATACTTCAATTATCTAGCTTTTCCTATTATATAATCTAATTCAGCAAGATTTATTGTTTTACCCAATTCAAAAGTGACCACATTAATGCTCTGCAAGCGACATAAAAAAAGAAAAGAAATGCCTACTTTTGTCAGGTGGACTCAGCAACAACTATTATTATTATTCGTCTGTGGCGAGGGACAAACCCTATGCTATCACAGTCCCATTGGATCCATATAGTTAAAAAAACAACAAACCGAGTCTAGAACAAAAATCCAGACTCGGATCTAACTCACCTAAAATTCACCGCAGTCCGAACAAATAGACTTAAATCTTAGGCGGAAATAGCCTAAGCTTTTCCACAGACATCCGGTTCTGACAAGGTCCTGAATCTAATTTCCTCACAATCCTAGCTATCTATCATAAGATAGATGCATGTTTCTTTCTCTGTTTCACAAACTCTACAAAATGGG
The DNA here is from genome assembly GCA_011037195.1 of Triatoma infestans. Taxonomy (NCBI): domain Eukaryota; kingdom Metazoa; phylum Arthropoda; class Insecta; order Hemiptera; family Reduviidae; genus Triatoma; species Triatoma infestans. Next base: position 69,531 of record JAAEAF010001954.1, on the reverse strand, counting down.
CCTAGCATGAGCTAGATACCAAAATGGTACCCAGACGAGGATTCCCAACAAATTTTAACCAAAAAGAAACATTTTCTAAACCTTACCGGAAATTTGTTATCGCTCATTGATTTTGGTTAAACACGTTCCATGGCGTCAGTGCATTTAATCTCCGTGCTACTCTGATATTTAGTGCATGCAGTAAGAGCTGGTACTAATGGAGGGGCAAACAATAAATTCCTGTATCTTCTCCAATACTTTCAACAAACCTTCCTCTTTTCCAAGGAAGACATGTTAAGAAGAGTGACAAATCCTGCCAATCATTTTAAATAGATTTATTTAAAAATCTACTAACTCCTGCCAGTATAATTAGCAAATTTGAATTCAATCGACATTCATAAATACATTTGAAATAGTGTCAAATGTAAATTATTGCATTATTAGACTATAAAAAGGTATCAATAAAGGTGTTATTAAATTAGCTTAAGCAGTATATGCCTACCTTGCATCATAAAGTTCTTTCATTACAGAGTGTATTAATAAAGCAAATTATTAACTTTTGCTAGCTAGTAGCCCTTGTAATAATTAATAGCTATTTTCCTCCATAGCAACAGTTCCGCATCGCACCGGTCAGCGCCAGATAGGCTAAGCATTGAATATCCTCACGCAACAGTCGAGCGGATCGTATCTCAATGCGACGCATATAATAAATTAGGTTTAATAACCATGGAATAAATCCAAAACATCATCTTGGAAATAATAATACTTACCTAAAATTCTTCGACATTGGCAAAAGGAAACAATTGATGCCGTGCCTTCGCATTTTCTGATCAATTCAATTTAAATCAAGAACTACTTCAAGACACTTAACCGATAGAAGTTCCTAATAACCCAGGAGGCGTTAATCTAATGATCTTTCTCCTATGAGTAAATAAAAATCACCTGGGTCTTACTGGGATTAATTGAAAGACCCTTATCCTGAGTCAGATCATATAACATGTTGAGAGCACTTTGTATTATGTCTGAGATAGCAGTCAGACATCGCTCCTACAATGAAATAACTCCATTATCGCATGTGCTTGTACATAGAATCCTGATGAATTCATTCTGGTTAATAGTTACTCCATTACAGCACACCATAGTTCCGGTGAGGCTAATTCTTTGAGGACATCCACTCCACGTTCAGCAACAATCTAACAAATTAGGTGTTGTGAACGGGAAATAATACCAGTATAGTAATTTTCCAACAGATTTAAATTTAGTAATTTCCGGGTTTCAAACTGAGGTTTATTAAGTATAAAGTATATATAATTTTGCATTGCTATTTCATTATAATTCCATTGTATCCCAGCACAATTGTAGTTTCAATATACAAGCGACCATATATTCCTCTCTTAAACGTTCCGTTTCATTTCTAGGGCGAACTGTATCTTCAAATATTATAGAAAGATGGTCACAAATAGTTTCTCGTACGAAATAAGATGTTAATGTGTTCGCATAAGAAGGATTGACGTACTAAAAGTTAGATGTAATATCAGCTATCCTTCATAGAGTGAGAGAGAGAGAGTGAGAAGGAGTCGGTGAGTGGGAGAGGTCAGATGGGCCAAGTTATGAGACTATATATAACCTGCCATTTGTGTGTGTGTGTGTAAGCGCTGTGCACTTGAAGCCTCAGCCCAAGGTATATAAAATCTTATTAAATTCCTCAACCGACTCCATCGCCGGTCTCTACAACCGATTCCTTTTTATCCTTGAGAACGCTTATTACGGTGGGTAGGCCTCTAGCTTGGTTGAATTATTATGTTTAGAGGGGTTTGCCTACAGACGGAGAGTTTGTTCTCTGCTGACTTAGTAAGAAAAAAGACAGTATTTCATTAGTATACGCATCCTAAGGAAAATGCAATCTCCCCCCACAGATTCCCGTTTTCTCTTTTTTTAATTCATACACTTCAAGTGTCTGGCTGGACTCTTGTTTTATCATCATCATTTTGTTATGTATAACTGAAACTCTTGTTGGTTTCCTGTTGTAGAAATTAAGATTGTTATTTTGAAAAAGATTTCTAATAAAAGGAGATACATATATTAATTTTGTTTTCTTATGAACAGTAATTTCATTTAGGAACCACTTTCCATATTATAGAAAACTTTTGTAAGAATTATGTCTGGTTTTTATCTTTTACAGATAACTTCTACAGACAAACCAAATACCTGAATACAATCTAATCTTGACAACGACTACATAAATTATTGTAATTTATAATATATGTATTTGTTTAAAGTTTAAAATAATTAATATATTAAATTAGTTACTGTAAAAATAGATACTTTTGAATAGTGAATAAGTTACACTTTGTATACTGGAGTTCAATTTTGTCCAGCTAGCGAAAGCGAGTGTGGAGCTTAACGATAGTCTTAAAAGTTAATTAAAAGGATGTGAAAAAAGAAAGATGTTCCTAGTTAATGAAAACGAGAAGGTAATCTTCAGACAGAGTTGTAGCATTTTCGTTTATAAAGGATTGCTTATATTTTATTTATTGTTATATAGATATATATAACATACGATTTTAGGTGATATAAGTTCTTAAAGTTCTTTAATATAAGTTCTTATGATTAGCGTTAGGTAATTATGAAGTCGTGGTACCATCGACTCATTAAGCGTCCTATGAGCTTCTTGGGAGTGTCTAAGAAGAGATTTACTGGCCTCAGAAAGGGTGTGAATGAGTTTGAATTCTACAATGAAATCTGGTGAATATAGATGTGCTAACGGTGAAGTCGAAGGAATCGAGGTCTGGTGTGTAAGGTGGTATTGAATACGTAATAGGTACAAACCGGTGATATGATGGATGATTTTATATTCAAGGGTTTGTCTTAAAGAGAAATCAAAACTGGAGCAAAACTTGCTTTAAATTCATTAAATAGATTGATATTAAATACAAAAAAAATTTCTTTTTGTCCAAATTAAAATATTTATAACGCAGTATCACGATCTATTCTTTGTTAGGGGCACAAGATTTGGGGTTATCAAACATTACAAGGATATAGAAATTCTTTTCAGATTTTTTTTGTCAAAAAATGTCTGAATTTACCAGAAAATATCCCTGATTTCATAATTTATGTAGTAACTAATCTTCTGCACACCTTTCTTTATACTTTTAAACTGTATTATCTACATAAAGGTTAAAATCTGCCATCAAAAAGATACCCACTTCTTAACTATTTTTTACTAAAAAAGTGATTGATAAAAAAAATATTTTGGTATGAAGACTGGAGGAACAGCTTTGTAATAAATACGGGATTAATATTGAACTATTGTTAACCAAAAAGATAAATTTAGATACAGAGAAAAAATTTAAAAAAATATTTTGTAAACAGCTATAAAAATTAAGCTTTCCAAGCTCAGAAGCACACGCTGTACAAACATTTTTGGATTGTGGCAATAATTGCTTTATTAATAAATAGCAAACTGGTATCAGACTTCTTAAGTATTTTGATAAAAGTGAGAGGGAGGAGAGTTGCTGGCACTGAATAAGTATTGGTACAACTAAGATATACATTTGTGTTCGATGTGTAATATGAAGGAAGAAGAATCCATGTTGCATTTTGTTTGTTTGTATATGTCCTGTATTAAAATAATCTCCGTCAAATGTGCTTCAACAAAATAACAATGACTCGACAAGACTTATTAAAGCGCTTAAATGATAAAGAATGGTCTAAATTAATCTCATATGTAAAATTAGCCTGGAATTATAGACAGTTTCTAATAAAAGAGTTTAATTATTGATAATGATTAAAAATGTCCAACTATTATTTTTCTATTTAATTTTAAAATAATTTGTTTATTGCGTATTCCAATTTAGATTGTATCTTGTATTAAGTTATATTAAATGATAAAGAATGGTCTAAATTAATCTCATATGTAAAATTAGCCTGGAATTATAGACAGTTTCTAATAAAAGAGTTTAATTATTGATAATGATTAAAAATGTCCAACTATTATTTTTCTATTTAATTTTAAAATAATTTGTTTATTGCGTATTCCAATTTAGATTGTATCTTGTATTAAGTTATAAATTGAAACTAATTTGTTCTGTTAATCAGAGAGTCAATGTAATTATGATTCTTGGATAATTTACAACTAAAATTCTTATTTGATCTACGGTTTTTTTTTTTGTTTTTTTTTAATATATAACTCTCATTCCCTTTTTACTTTCTCTTACTGCTAGTAAGAGGAAGTATTGTAATCGTGACAAATTTTCGATATCGAGTTTTCACCGGAAATATCCGTTTTGAGGTCCCCTGAGTCCAAAAAAATTGTTTTTAGCAAAACGAAAAACCGCAAAAAGTTGAAACTTGACATTACGTTTACGTATCACCATGAGATCTGACGGTGCATTATCTGTCAAAATTTCTCAACCGGAAGTACCACTTTACCAGTTTTTTTTTTAAGTTTTTGCGATTTTCTCAATAAATGGCTCCGACGATTTTTCTTTAAACTTCTTATATTAACTACACATACAAAGAGCTACAACTTTTATTTGAAATATTTCTCCGGGAAAATTCATTTAAGGGCACTTCTCGGGGAGAGGTGAGGTTTGGTTTTCATCTTAACTGCTATTTCAGTTTATTAGACAATTTTGTTCAACTAAATAATATTAATTAAAATTAACTATGTTGTTGAAATTCCGAGTTTGAAAAAAATCGGATAACCGGAAGTGCATTTGTTTTAACACTTTACTAAATGATTTTTTTCACTTTTTCTCGATTTTCTCAAAAATGGCTACGACGATTTTCTTGAAACTTCATATATAAACTAAACATGCAAAGATCTACATCTTTTATTTAAAACATATCTCTGGGAAAATTCATTTAAGGGCACTTTAGGGGAGGGATGGGTTTACAGCTTCCTCTAAAGTCGTATCATAGTTGATTATACAATTTTATCATCCAAACAAAATTAATTAGAAATAAATAGATGGCCAAAATTCCAAGATTTAAGGAAATTAGTAAGCCGGAAGTGCGCTTTTACTGAACAGTTTTTTTTTCAGTTTTCGACGAATTTCGTAATATTTGGTACACAAACTATAATAACATTTGCCAACTATAATTTTGAGAACAGGAGTAAGAGAAAGCTGTGTGAGTGTTTCACACCAGATTTTTCATTTAGAGTAGTGGACTTTTGGTTTTGTTTCTAGTTTTTGTTGTTTTTTTTTAATTTTTATATTTTATATCACTTTATGGAGTAAGTTATGGTTTCTGTTTGTTATCAACTCACCTCTAACGATCTAAGGACCGTGAGTTAACAATTTGTAAAAAAGGTACATGTACTTCAGTTATGATAAAGATAATATCATAATAATAATATTATTATATTATTGAAGGATTTGAATTTGGTTAAAATTGGAATGCTTTGCAGTCCCTTTACAGTTGTAGTCCAAATGTCCATTGAGGTCTCAGTAAGGATATGGCTCTTATTACAATTAGATTATTTAGAGCGATTACCGAGTAGTCTAAGAGAAATCGAAAAAGGTTTTTTGAGGTCCCAAGCGCTTAGCCGTTTGTGAGGATTCCACATGCAAGTCTTGCCTAGATAACGCTTATGGCGAACAGGTGAGAGTGTACCATCTAGGTAGACAGAGAAAAGGGTATTACGATTTTAGGTGAATGTTATATACATCTCTAGATTTATTTTAATTCTAATAATGTTAAAAGAAAATAATAAACTAATTAAATAAATTAATTTAATATTATTAACATTTATTTGTTTATTTATTTATTACAACATTAATTATAATATTTATTAATATTTGAGAATTAGTTTAATTATTTAAAGGTTGGCAACACTGCAATTTATTTAATCTCTAGAGATTAAAAATATAATTTATTCACTTCATATTATGGTTCCAAAAAAAAATATGTAAAGAATTTCTAAATTTATTGCAGTTTCCCACTTTAATGATTATAAATTATTTGAATGTTAACCTTGAGGATTATGCTTTTCAATAATACTTTCTCGCACTTACTGCAAGAGAAACTAATGCGAACTTGTCAAATTTATGAAATTGACTTTCTAGAAATATATTTTTTTTTGAAATTTTGAGGCTAAACATGAAAAATGTTGAGTGTGTGCAAGTATGAGTGAACAAAATACTTAAAACACAATAGCATACGGCAGTAGGTTCAGTCAAAATCCAACAACATTCGGCTTTTTCAGTTTTTCGTGATTTTCTTGAAAACGGCTTTAACGATTTTCTTTAACTTTCGCTTTCTATCTATACATATAAATGCGTATCATCTTTATTTGAAACATTTTCCCTGGAAAAATGAATTTATGGAGGGGACTGACGGAGGTGCAACTTTAGATTTCTTAACTGCTACTTTGTGGCAATGTGTCCACCATGTAAAAACATTTATGGATATTATATATATTGCTAGAATTCCGTATGTGAAGAAAATCGGTTAACCGGTTACTGCAACTCTACCGAATAGGTTTCTGAGGTTTTCGGAAATTTTTCAACCGTAAAACTTCACCATCCAAGGATTTTCTTTAAACTTCTCAACTCTAGTGATGTACTTTTTCGTTACATTTAGATATCCATAACAGCTGTTACTTTAGTATTAGGTATTAATTCTTTATCAGAGACATTTTCCGTGGTAGCCTACTTCATTTTGGTGGTCATCGACCGGTTTCGGGCGTTCGCCAATCTTCAGGCATGCGTTTGTCAGACAGTGTGACAAAACACAGACTTTAGGTCTGTAAAGATAGGTCGGAATTCTTTATAGAAATTTAATAGTTGTAATAATTTATTATTATTATTACATAGCCTTCAATTATTATTATTATTATTGTAAAGCCTTTATTCAGTTTTCTTATTACAGAAGAAATCATATTAACAACTTAATAAGGAGAGGAACCAATTTTTCAGCCAAGCCTGTTTTATTTTTCACATTTGTAGTGATTACAGATCTTTTTTTATAAATTTTCTAACGTTTCGGCACTAAACGTGCCATCCTCAGAGGAAATTCTACAAATATAGAAACATTGTTCATACATTATTATATTAATACAATTTGTATACAAATATACTTATTTTAATCACAAATTAGTATTTATTTTTGTCCAAAAATTACTAACCATTTTTTTAATCTGCTATTTTATGTGAAATTTTTTTTATTATATTTTTTTTATTGTTTTATTATTGTAGGCTTCGTTATTTTTATTTAACATTATCTATTCACGTCTAATTTTAGTTAAAATTGTTGGTTATTTATACTAGTGATGGTTACGTGGTTTATGTTGCTTTCTATTATTTTAATCTTTTTTCTGTAAAATTTTCTATATATATATAATTTTATATCTTAATTATTGTGTCTTTTATTTAAAACAATTGATTAATAAAGTTTTAACATTGCTACTTACAGATATAGTTCGAGTCCTGTTCTTATTTTTATTTTTTATATATATTTTTTTATACTTTTCAGGCTTCGTTATTTTTATTTATGTTAGCATTATCTGCTTTTTGTCCAGTTTACAACTTAAACATGTAAACAAATTAATATTTTTCAAATATTTTGAGAATAAAACAAATTAATCTCACTACCTTTCTGACGGGCAAATTCATGGCCTAGAGACCGTCTCAGAGGCCCATGTATGTATATTGAAAAAAAAATAAAAATCCAACATGAAATGCGCAGCGAAGTAAGAAACTAACATTGCACCAAACTACAAAAATTGGTCATATGGAAAACTGAAACCCCTCCCACTAATCAAATTCATGTAATAGAAGATAATTCATCAACTTCACTGCTTTCTTTATGTAATCTGTATGTTTTCTGAAACAATTGTAAATAAATCAACATTAATGATATATAAAAAAAAAAAAAAACTCACAAAATCTGAAGCACATTCACTGAAAATTTATGCTTATCTGTACATTTTTCACTTTATTTGATAACTCATCCTCCACGCTCAAATATTCTGCCTACTGCTGTGTATTAATATCTCTTTCTATTTGTTTAGGACAGATCACGTTCGCATTCGGTTTGGTTAATATTTATGCCTTGTTGAGAAAAACTCTCTATTATCTTTGATTTGTATAGATCTGGATAAAATTGCTTGTCCATAATTTTGAATCGAATAAAAATATTATAAAGTAATTAACTTTTTTTTATTACTGTTTTTTTCATTTTTTAACAATAGATAATGGTATAGTAAATTAATAAGCTATAGCGACATTTGTAAATTAATTGAGTGTCTTGAATATTCATTATCTAAGTAATGATTACCATTGGTCATCCAAGTGATAATGAAGCTAACGTCGCTTCGGTCACCTTCAAGGATTAGTGGAAGTTAGTTGAGGATAAGTTATGATGCTGAAGGTTAGGGTGTGTGGATAAATTTTCGTGGGTTTTATGAAAGTGTGATTTGGTGATAAAGTTCAGAGATGAAAGGAATTTGAGATCTCTGTGAATAGTTAAGAATGCTGTCATAGAAGGAGGTTAATGCACCAGTGCGGAGGAGGATACATTTAACAGAATGAAATTTTAAATACTTTTTGTTATGTAAACACAATGTATTATGGAATTAACCGTCCTCGCTGAGTAAATTCATCATAAAGGGCAACAAGCGCTTCGTGTGACTGATATCAGGTAACGGCACTACAATCACAAACAATTATTAATAATCTTCATGTTACTAAAAATTGAATAAAAATCTGACAAATTCAAGCATTGGTAAGTTTTTAAACCAACATCTGAAGATCCCACAAAGCCATCAGCATTTCAAGAAACAGCAATCTAGAATAAACTTCAAGAGCTCACTAACATCTTGCAAGAGTTCACGTTAGAAAAATATATTTAAACAAGCAATCAACTGTCTCCATTCAGCTCCCTATCACATGCCCTTTTTACAGGCAAGAGTCATATCACCCTAGCTAATCAATTATTAGAATAGCAAGCGCTGTAACAAGGGTTCTTACTATGCTCATCGCTCTTCAAGCAACACACATGAGCCAATGCTACCAAATTACGCAATCAACAACATCCGCTCATCGCTAGGTTACTTTATTCATCACTTTCTCCTCATTAAGTATTTTGTAAGAAAAGAAATTAGCTCAGTGCATACGCGCTGGACTCCACACGGAGTGCCCTGGTTCGAATCCAGCGGTGCTGCTGCTTTTACATTTTCTCACTAGGAGCATCTATAGCTCACTGCCATGAGATGGGCAGTGTTGTCTTTAGCTAGAGAACACTGCTCGGCAGCTGGGTACTACACTGAGGAAACTCGAGAGACACATTAGATCTTTCTGGACTCGGTGTACTATCCTCTTAAAAGAAAAAAAAACGTATTTTGTAATAATATAGTATGTTTGTATGTATGTATGTACGTATGGAGTATGTTTGTGAAAATTTTCTACTGCTAAAAAAATGTTAATTGAGATACTTAACTTCTTTACAAATGTTTTTAGAAAAATTAATGCTTAGACTAATAGACTTTTAGAACTAATGATTTTCTTTATTGACTAGGAAAGCATTTATTTATTATTAAGTAGAAAATGGTAAAAGAATATGGTGACACAATCCAATGATGGGCTGAAGGGGTTACTCCTTACCTTTTTTGATGTAGATTGAATCAAGAACTCATCTCCTTTTCAGCTTCCTACACAAGATCAGTGGACAAGCAGTGCTGGTAGATTAAAGGTTTATACAGGAGGATATTAGCAATATAATAATGAGCCTCTACCGATCCACCATTAAGGTACAAAAGAACATAGTATGGCCTTGCTTTAATTTTTATCCAAATCTGCAGTTCTATTCATAAAGCTTATCAGAGTAGATTGTAGCTCCTGCCAAACAAGTAGGGTTCAGGTTTCTTCTCCATCAGGAGTCTGAATTTCAATCTGTCCACTTCCACAATTCTAGAAGATATGCAATCTCCTCTTAATTCCATTAGATCCCGTAACTATAAAGTGTCGATATGATATGCATTGTTTTAAAATTATATTATTTTAATCTTTTTATCGGACAAATTTACGAAATTGGGATACTCCATAATCTCATAAATCCTCCTCAGCACAAGTGTGTTTAGGCGCAGTTTCTGTCTGGCTTTCCCTACCAATCCATAAACATCATCTGCAGCATCTGAAGGTGACACACCTATGACAAACTGAGTTATGTTTGAGTGCCCAAGTAATCTGGCATCAAAAGAGGTTGGCAACATACTGTGGAACTGGTGGCCTAGTTGGCTACGTGTATTCGTTTGCACACAGATAACAGACCTAGCTTCGAAAGAAGATTTGCTGTGCTGGTAGACCGTAAGAAAAAAAAACTTCATACAGCCGAGTTTCCGCTACCAACAATAACTGAGTTCTCAAATAGTTTGTGTCTCTTACGAAAATTCCAAGTCAGTGTCTTGCTAGTTTTAATGTCAGATAAAATAATTTGTCAGCGACATGGCTAAGATAAACGGCTAACAACTGCTCAGAAGTTCGAAACCACAAATAATTATAATGATATTAATATGGACAGAGATGGCTTCAAATCTTTAAATGATTTCGAAAATTCCAATCTTTAAGATGTGGCATACTATCCCCTTGTAATGGGGTTGTTGAGGAGAGAAATTAGGTTTGATTAAATGAATGAGATATGCTGACACTAATATAATGTAGCTAAGTTTACACTAACTGCACTGGACTTTATAATGAAAATGATAGAATGAATGGTGAAAGTAGAGAAACGACACGATGCGTTGACTGGTGTACAGTTGTATGGTCGTATATGATAGATCTCTTTAGATAGATTCCCACTGGCTTATATACATAGGTTCTCCCACTTTTATCTAAGTCAGAGAGGGGTCTCTGTTAACCAGAGAGGGCCCCTCTCTCTCTCTGCTGTGGTTGCATTCTCTTTGCTGTGGATTGGTGCTATTATACTGCACTGGGCTTTATAATGAGAATGATAGAATGAATGGTGAGAGTAGAGATATAACACGATGCTATGACTGTACAGTTGTATGGCTGTATATGATAGATTCCTCTAGATAGATTCCATTGGCTTATATATACAGGTTCTCCCACTCTATGCCTAAGTCAGAGAGGGGTCTCTGTTAACCAGAGAGGGCCCCTCTCTCTCTCTGCTGTGGTCTGCTGTGGTTGCATTCTCTTTGCTGTGGATTGGTGCTATTATACTGCACTGGGCTTTATAATGAGAATGATAGAATGAATGGTGAGAGTAGAGATATAACACGATGCTATGACTGTACAGTTGTATGGCTGTATATGATAGATTCCTCTAGATAGATTCACATTGGCTTATATATACAGGTTCTCCCACTCTGGCCTGCCTAAGTCAGAGAGTAGCCTCTGTTATCCAGAGAGGGCCTCTCTTCTCTCTGCTGTGGTTGCATTCTCTTTGCTGTAGATGGGTGCTATTACACCCTCCTACTATATCCTAGGTTAGGCAGTTTGTCAAACTTTTATGCTCTTGATCTAAAATAGAGAATCTTAGTTCAAACCACATTGGTTGGATACATAGATTTTTCATTAGAAAAGACGGGATACGAGAGGGGTGATAATAAGAGCTGGAAAACCTTAAAATAATAAAAATTTTATATATAAAAAAAATTTAGCAAGAAAAGTAATCTTTTTTTTATCAAACAGTTTTACAGCCTAGTAAAAATAAAATGGTATGTAAAATACTCACACGACATTCTCTTACTGTAATACCACCTACATGGCTCTTAAGAACCCCCTAAAATAATTTTCTTAAAGAAAAAAATGGAATAGAAGTTATAGGTCTACTAATGATTAGGTCTATTTAAGTTTAAAGAAAGCCACTAGTTCGTTATCGAGAAAATTATTAATCACAATGTAGCCTATAGTATATTTAATCACAAATTACTTATATTTTCAGAAATACCATAAAATATATGGTAAGTAGGTAAAACTAATATTTCACTTTATTAGCCTTCTGTTTCTATTCATGTGGAAATAATTCTTCAGTATAAAGTTGTTTATAATAAACCGCTTACTCTAATTAGCTTGTTACAATATGTACATATAGGAAAACTCCTCATGTAAGCGCTGAGGTTAAAACTGAAAGTTTTCTTCACGTGGTACACGGAGTTGTAAATAATTTATTTGCTTTTACATTAGCGCTACATATATTATTTAAACTTGCACTAATTTTACTCGATCACTTTATTTTTAAATAATGAAAAAGATGAGTTAAAATAATTTTCTATGTTTACCATAAATACTTTAACAAATAAAATAAGACATTGTTACTGTACTTTTTTTTTTCTTATAGAAAAGTAAGCGGAAGTATTATTATATTATATTGTGTCAAATGTTTGAAATTGAGTCTTCGTCAGAAATATTATGTTTTGACTACCTGAGTAGGCGAAAAATGTATGACTTATTAATTTTTATTATTATTATTATTTATTTTTTAATTCATATTTATTTCACAACTGCAGTACATTTCTACAATAAGTGAAACTGTCGCTATATCATAAATATAAATAGAAATATCGTGAAGATTGTGAGAGAAGAATTCACTCATTAGTGAAACTCCCAAAGTGTAATAGCAAGAAAGAATTACATCAGCAAGAGAAAGAGCAGACAGACGAGAGAATTAAGAGAGAGAAGACACTCTCTGGTACTCTCTGACTTAAGCAGGCTAGAATGGGAGAACCTGTATATAAGTCAATGAGAATCTACCCTAACGACATCTATCTAGATATCTATCTATCTATCTATCAGATTCAACCATATACACCGCTTCGTGTCATATCTCTACTCTCACCATTTATTCTATAAAAATCATTAACAAGTCCAGTACAGTTTGTGTAAACTTATAACTATATTATAACAGTGTCTTCATATCTCGTCTAATTAATCAAACCTAATTTCTTTCTTCATCAACTCCATTGTACAAAGAAAAGCACCCACACCACATTCACTTCACCCTCACTTACTTTAACAAGTAGTTCACGCAGCCATCAGCGCATCAAGTGTCATGGAGGATGTGGCGGGTGGTGTGAATGTGGCAAGTTGGGTGATAGAAGATTGGATGTGACGACACTATGGCTGGATTTTATCGCTTCGGAAACTTACTAGAAGGCCACGGTATAAGGAGCGGTTGCGATTTGCCAAAGTGTTTTTGACTGAAAGAATTGAATTCTGTATATATTTAATGGTTTGGCTGAACCCCAAAGTTCCACCCCATATGTCCAAACTGGTATTTGAGTATTATTGAACAAATAAGTCGTTTATCAATAAGTCGAGAGAGAAGATTGTTTCGTCTGAGTTCTTTCCGTTGAAGTCTAGTATGAGGGTTCGATGTTAATCGCTTGTGTATAAAAAGTCTTAGAAATCTTACATAGTCGGCGGCGGGGAAGAGGTATGTTGTTAAGGTAAACAGCTGGCAGGATAGACCGCCTTAGGGAGAACGTTCTATAGTTGTGTGAACAAAATTCTCGAAAATAAAAATTGCAGGTAGTTTAAACAAGAAATTCTACCATGAGATAAGTTACGAAGATATATAAAAAAATTCGTCAATCAGAAGCGTGAACTTCAGATACACATTTATAGAGCTATCAGTGTAATCGGGGGGGATAAAAGCCACATAGGCTTAGGTCCCAGGTCGATAGGCACCCGGATTTAATAATCACTGTAATGGGATCCTAATCATTAAAGATTCATAGGATCCGAAGAGCGAAGAATCAGACATTAGTTGAATCAAACATTAGTTACTTCCCACCAAGGGCAGATAAGGGAGGGAGAATTGTATTATATATCTAGAGAGCTACGAAGAACAGTTCAGGACAGTTTTACAACCGTCTTCGGCACCAGTCTGCAATATCAATCTAGTTACTTTCTAATACTCAGCCAGTCTGTCTCTCTCTTAATTATTCTCTCGCTACCTCTTTCTTTAACATCTATTAACAGTGTGAAGTCCTTGCAAGTTGTGTTACTATTTAATTTTTTTTTTCAGGCGGGCTTAACGTCCAACTACCAAATTAGGTGTCGTGGACGGGGGCGGAAGCACCTACTTTACTATTAACATTTTTATAAAGCAGTTATACGCTGGACTCGAATGGGGTCCTCCCACTTACAAGTCCACGCTCATAACCACTACACCAACACCCACCCCTCTATTTTATTATACAGTTTTAGCACATCTACTAGTTTATTTCTTAACATTCCTAAATCTATCTCTCTAATTCTCTCTCCTTCTCACATGCATTATAATCTAATCGCTTTTAATTGAAATTTGTTTGTTTTGTTTGTTTGTTTTTTTCTTTATATCCATACAAAATTGATTTTAGAAGATTTCTAGGGAGTTGCAACACTAAGTTTGTCTCTAAAGTGACATTTCTATATAACGTATTTAATTTCTAGAGTAAATTAAATTTCAAATTTGAAGAACAGATTACACTTTTACCGGAAGAAATTTCTAAGTTTTATCGAGATTTTCTTGAAAATGGATTCGACCAATTTCTTTAAATTTGAAATGCTAACTGCTCATAACAACTTTTATTTCAAACTTTGCTCCAGAAATATTAATTTAAAGGGGTTGTAGAGAATCTGAGACGTTAAGCTTACCCCTTTTTAATTTTATGTTTTGAGAATTGATAGGAGCGTTTTCTTCTTATTTACAATGTAGTCACTTTTAGGTAGATCCTATGACCCAAAGGAAAATAATTTAGTAAATTTATCAATTTGAAATTTATAATTATTGCCTTTTGAGAAAGTTGTGTGAGTTTTCACAACAGATTTTTTTTCCTTTCCAATATTTCTTTTCTTTTAAATCATTAAAATTAATATTAGTGAAACTACAGTATACCTATATAATATTAAGATACATTAATTTAATACCAAGTTTGAAGACGTTTTACTGGTAGTGCCATTTTAACGAAAATTTTCTTGATTTTTAGGGATTTCCTTCGTTCCATAAAGAGTTGTGAGCTGTAGAGGCTCCTGGAAAATGAAAATCTAAAGTTAGCACTGCTGGAATTGAATGTGGTACTTCTATTTTTCTTCTCTTTAAGGCGCATCAATTTCCAAGATCATTCCAATCATCAGAGAAATTTTCCGTGGTAGCCTGCTTCAGGCAATGAAGCAGGCTACCACGGAAAATGTCTCTGATGCTTTCCAGCTCTGCGGAACCAACCACCACAAAAACTCATTCCAATCATTTTTGTTCACTCGAGCTGGCACTTGCTAATCTACCTGGCTTCCCCTACAAGGCGACGTCTATGATAGTATTAATTATTACAACATTTTCTGTTTGTTTTGTTGTTTTTTTTTTTGGCACATCAACTTCGATGGTTATTGACTTCCTAAAATATTTCTCTTTCTTGTTCTTGGGCCACCCAAATTGGTATGGCATATGTTAATCCTATTTGGCATCGATATACAGTATTCCGCCTAGCACGGTAGAGCGGAGCCAGGGTTGTAGTGATTTCTTCCATATAAATCCTCTTGTATATAATATATATCATTGAAGTAATCGACGAGGAGGGAATGTGGCCTACATACAATGTTCACTCAGCGAGAACCCTGGGATTCACACAATAAATAACTGTTTGACTTTTTAATTCATAAACCTAAAAAATGTCACGTCACATTATATGGCTTGTATTTAGTAATATTATTAATGGTTGATCGCCGGCGCAGGACTAATGGGATATGGCTCTTTTCCCACAAAAACACAAAAAAAAAAATCAAAATAAGAGCTACTCCTAAAGAAGCCTATAGATTATTTTAACATATATTTGATCTCGGCAAATGAATGTATAAAATTTTCATCAATAGAAAGCGACTAAAATATTCCTCTAGCGAAGGGTAAAAATGACTCCAGTGAATGAATGAAAGGACAATAGGAATTATTACAAATTTGTTTAGTTTTCATTAAGTAAAATGAACATATTTCTATTTTGTCGTTGCTAATTAACCATAAATTCTCATTGAGGGACAGCCATGTCTACTAGAAGTAAGTACACTTTTCATTGCTTCTTCTAATAGAATGATATCAGGCCTATTGTGTGAAACATGCTGCCCTGCTGTCACACTTTTGTTGTTCCTGTAGAGTTTGTAGTTTTCATTTTCCAGTACGAGATGCTGGCTGAGTAATTATAATATGGCATGGCTTCTCTGGCCAGACTATTATTCAGCGCTAGACATTGATGGATCTGCTTGGCGACATTGTCGTGTCTGGCTTTATGTAAGGTATGCTCGGCATGGCAGTTTCATTATAACATATAACTAACTGGTCATCAGTTACAATGCTATTCTCTTATATATATATATATATAGAGAGAGAGAGAGAGAGAGAGAGAGAGAGAGGAGGAGAGAGAGAGAGAGAGAGGCGCTAGCCCAAAGTGTTCATTCAGCATTTATAATTATTATTTCTGTTCTGTCATAAGTATTATTTATAGTAGATCTATTATATTAATTTAAACAATAGATTGTATATTTTACCTCACTACTAGAGAGGTGTATGTTTGGTTGCCAAATAGTAGAGTTAAGATATAAGGTTTAAACAGAGAACCTTGATAACTACAGTAAGTGTGCCCCACACCCCTTCTGTTGGAGTTGTCATTTGCGGCACACAACTAGCGGGTTATAGTACTATCATACGTATGGCCGCCTCCCATTCCTATGTAAAGCTTTCAGATCCTACAACCGTACTCATATCCACACAATACCTAAACTTTCCCAAAGATTGCCCTAGGCTAAAGCACAATAAGTTTGTAATCTGCAATAATCCAGGCTTTTCTCATCTACGTACAGTAGTGTGTCTTACATTTACTTGGTTTTAAACATTATTTATCTGATTATTCAATTCTAGGTCTTTTTTTTTTTTTGTATTTTTTTATGTAAAAGAGATCGGTCTTTGAAATGTAACACGGTTTATTAATATGATTGATAATTTCTAAATAATACTTAGAAATTCTATTTAATAAATCTTAACAAAACAAATTCTATTAAAAATTAGTAAAATATCGCAGATATCTTGAATCAGGAAATTTTTCAGTTGAATCGCCCCCCCCTTGTACCGTTGTTGAGGAAACTCATTTTCAATCCTGTCTCCACTTCAATGGTCTAATTTGTGATTTATTTATGCATTGCACCCAATTAAGAAACGTGATGATCTACATATAATGGCCATCTTGATTATTATCTCGGACTTAATAAAAGCTTGCCTGCTTATATAGAAGACCATAGGTTGGAACGGACATTTTTATTTTCTTTTGCTGAAGTAAAAAAAAAAAAAAAAAAAATGCGCTCGCGTCAAATTTTGGTAATTGATGATTTATCGGGAAATACGAGTACGAAAAAAGAAATGTGAAGTTTTTACCTCTTATTTGCAATGGTTACCAGGTGTAGGGGAAAATCCTTCTTGTAGGGAGATTTAAGGTACCAAAGGGATTGACGGATTTTTCTTTGAAAATATATAAAACGTAAGGAATATTTACAGTACTTTAAGTGCACAAATTAATTTTTTTAAATTCAATTTTTTTTTCCTGCTTGGACATCCCTGTTTGAATATGAGAGCATGAATAAGTGGTATTGCAACATAGTTAATGGAGTAGGTTAATGTTCAGATATATGGAACATTGGCATTAATTTGTTTATAGTTGCCATACTCGAATGGGGACTAGACAGAAATTTAGCCATGGTTTAATGATATAAAACAAACAAAAAAAAGAAACTGTCCTGTATAGTCCTGTAAGTCCGCAGTAAGGACTTACCGGATCAGCCGGTATTTTAAAGGTAGATATGCAGTTAGTATGCCAGAGTGGTAGTCGGCCCAGCAGATAGCAAGTAATATATAGTAGATAAATGATAGTAGTTAATCGTTAGTACTTAGTTGATAGTAGATAGATAAGCTAAGGGTTACTTAATTGGGATTTCTTGATATAGTTGTAAGTGTATGTTTATATAGTTGCATAGGTATATATATTAACGGGGTAATGTTGTATTAGTCTAGTATTTCATAGAGTGCACAAGTTGTCCCGTATAGTCTGTTAAATTATAATAAATGTACGATTTCTGAGTGTGACCTACTTTGGGTTCCTTGGCCGAACCTTACAGCAATCTTCACAGAGCAAGAGCTATTGGGAAAATAAATTTAGATTGAGAAAATGTCAGTTAGATTTTAAGTATTTAACTAAGCGGAAAATTAAACGAGCAAGATATTAATTTAATAACAAAAATATTTTAAGTAATTTTATTGTACATTCTTAAAAAAAAAAAAAAATCAATATTAATAAGTCTTTATAAAATGAAGGAAGCAGAAAAAAAGTAGATAGTTGAATCACTATTGAGACATGAAGGGAAATGTTGGACTTGTTTACTAAGACAATGAAGTGTGAAGAAACTGGAGGAAAAGTATGTTATCTAATTTTTCCGTGATCCTCTTGTGAATGTGCAAGTGAAGAAGAAGGAAATGATATATGTATATAAATCTGAATAAATGACAGAGCTTATCTCCGTTCTTCTTCAATGAATTAAAATGATCTGAATTAGCAATTAAAGATAATTATAATTACAGTTAATTTGATAATAATTGTGCACAAAATGCATTTGATTTCTAGTTTATTTATAAATTAGAAAAAGAAGACGTTTGCTCATTTTTTTCCTCTTGTGGCCGACCATCAATATGCTCTCTTATCTAGGTTGTCTAAATGATTTATGTACATAAACGTTGAAGAAACCGCCACATTTAGTAACTTATTTCTCCATTTGGGAAATAAGTCCTGTGTTTGAGATGATAACGATCGTTTAAAGTTCTTAAAGTATTTTGAAAGACAAATGTCAACGACTATTATCAGTTTCCAGCATCATACTCCACTCCCTGCCAGTAATGCTGCTTTCCATTTTATAAATTAAGTAGTTCAGACAAAAAGCATTCCAATGTAGTATTTCTTGATTTATTACTTTTTTTAAACATTTCTGCCAGAATATATATATAAACCAGTGAAAATATAGTTTAAATTACAAATAATACTTAGTACATTGCTTTAAATTTTTTATTTACACTTAAAATCTGTAAAGAACACAAAATACTTTAATATTTTGCCATCTTTTCTTTGCTTTTATTACCTATCTTAAAGTGTGGCTGCTGTAATTGGTGTGTCGATTGAAAAAAAAAAAAATCTGGTGTGTAACACTCACCCAACTTTCACTTACTCCAGTTTTCAAAATTGAAATTGACAAATTTCATAGTTAGTGTATCAAATTTCATGAAATTCGTCGGAGTTCGTCATAATTCGTCGAAAACTGAAAAAAAAAACTGTTCAGTAAAAGCGCACTTCCGGTTTACTAATTTTCTTGAAACTTGGAATTGTGGTCATCTATTTATTTCTAATTAATTTTGTTTGGATGGTAGAATTGTACAATCAACTATGATGCTATACAAGAAGGAGATTTTGAAACGATATTTTTTATGATCGTATATTTTTTTCTGAGATTGGCATTTAAAAGTGCTCAATAATAATCGTATGGTGGACAAAATATAAGGGTGTGCTGTGTAGTGAGGGGAATCTTCCTATGACATTCAGAAGATGCATAAAAAACAATTAACTGATTTTTCAACCCAATGTAATCAAACAAATTTCCATAGAGCACTGGAAGTTTCCTTCAGTAGTTAGGGTTAGCTTGTCCACTAAAGTACTATTTCAGTTTATTACACAATTAATCTATATAATATTATGTTGTTGAAATTCTCAGTTTGAAGAAAATCAGAAGACCGGTAGTGCGTATTTATAGAAAAGTATTTTTCTATGTTCTGGTATTTTTCTAAAAGGCTCCAACTATTTTCGTTAAGCTTTGTATATACACTACACATAGTTATTTTTTTCTGAGGGTTCTGTACTGTGACCATTTATGATCTATTATACCCCCTCTGGTGCCGAGGATGAGCTAGCTCATCTACAGCACCCTCTCCAAGTTGAATCCCCAATTCCTGGAAGGTTCTAGGATGGTTATTTCCTCCTCCCCTATCTGGTAATGACCCAGACTATTAAATCTTCGTTGAATGACGGCATCACAGCCTGTGAGGAGATGTATCGGATTTCCTCTATTTCTCCAAAGAATCTGCATGTGTCATGCTCAGTGGCATGCTTGCTAATACTAGCCAGGACGGATCCTTCGCTCTACTCCGTTTTCGTGCTTAGGTTCGTAGAAAAATGTCTAACGAAACTATATTTCTAGTCATACTATCTCTAGGAGGGTTCCAGGGGAGGGAGCTGACAGAAGGAAACGTCCGCTCTCTATACACACTACACATACAAAGTTCTAAAATTTTTATTTGAAACATTTTTCCTGGAAAATGCATTTAAAGGTATTTTTGGGGAAGGATTGTACTCTAAAGTGTTATTTCAGTTTATTACACAATTCTATCATCAAAATAATAATAATTAGAATTTATTATTATTATTATTATCAGGACGGGTGCCCGAAAGGCGCGGGACCTAAGCCTATGTGGCTCTTATCCCCCCGATACCCCCGTAACCTCTTAATTAATCTCCCCCAGTAACTTGCCGGTTAATCTACAATATCTCAAGATATCCCCAAACTCCAACTCGCCCAGGCAATCCTGCGAGAGTGGTGTCCTCCCAAATATACGAAACCTAGTTCCGGCGAAACGGGGACACTGACATAAGTAGTGAAACACCGTTTCCCTAACTCCGTCATCACAATTCTGACAAATGGGACTCCGCGTCCTCCCTATGTTAAACAAGTGACTGGACACCCAAGTGTGTCCAGTCACTATTCCTACCAAGGTCCTCAAACCCGTCCTACTAAGAGACAGGAGATACTCCGAGATTCCCTGCTTGCTTGCCTTTATAAATCTTTTGGCTTGGAGGCACCCCTGCGTGTCCCCCCAGCGTTTCTCCAAAGCTCTCGTCTCCCAAAGTCTAATCTGTTTGTCGCGAAACGTCTTTGTAACGGCCAGGGCTGGTTCAGGACCACAAAATGGTAATGATGATCCCTCCCTGGCCAGCCGATCCGCCCTCTCATTGCCCTCTATTCCCGCATGTCCGGGTATCCAATAGAGATGCACCTTACCCCTCCGAGCCAAAGCGTTAAGCCTTCTCCTACATTCTCCCACTAATTTCGAACTCCACCACGGCTTACTCAAAGCCCTTAGTGCGGCTTGACTATCAGAGAAGATCCGCACTTCCTTAAACTCTCCTAGCCACTCCCCCACAAGGTGGCAGCATTCAATGATGCCCACCACCTCAGACTGGAAAACAGTGGCCAAACCACCTAAGGCCACCGAACTCCCTCTATCCAACTCCTGAAACCATGCTCCCGCCCCCGACAGGCCAGTACCCTCCTGCCTAGAGCCATCTGAATAGCAGCGAATAATACCGCTGCCCGACTCCGTTGGCCTCGTGAGGTTATCATCCCCTATACTGCCAATCGTAATCTCATAATCTCTCTCAAATCCCCATTTCTTGCCCATCTCATCAAGTTTGGATAGCAGAAATCGGTCCACTCGCCAAATTTCGTCCTCAATCTTAGTGTGATCCCCCCGGAAGGTTCTCACCCATTCTCCCTTGCACCTCATTCTGAGGTACCCTTTCATTGCCTCTCCCACTACCACATACTGTAGGGGGATTAGCCCCAGCAACATCTCTAATGCCACCGTCGGTGTCGTTCTCATCGCGCCAGTAATAGCCAAACAGGCCATGCGCTGTACTCCCAACAGCTTCTTGCTATTCCTCCCCACCAAGGAGCCAGACCACCACACCACAGATGCATACAGCATCCTTGGCTTCACCAACTTCTCGTAAATCCAATGGATACCTCGGGGATTAACTCCCCAGGTCTTACCCGCTAATCTCCTACACTGCCAGAATACCTTCTGCCCCTTCTCACAAATATACTCAATGTGGGCCCGCCAATTCAGCTTATTGCTGATGAGGACCCCCAAATATTTAACCTCGCTGCAAATTTGCAATTCCTTACCGAAGAGCCTAGGTCTCCTAAGCCCTTCCAATTTCCTCCTCCTAGTAAATAGAACTAAAGAACTTTTGCCTGGGTTAACGGGCAGGCCATAGTTCCCACACCACTGCTCCACTATAATTAGAATTAGATACGTTGTTGAAATTCTGAGTTTGAGGAAAATCAGAAGACCGGAAATGCGTTTTTACTGAAAAATATTTTTCTATGTTCTGCTCTTTTTCTAAAACAGCTCCAACGATTTTCTTTAAACTAAATATGTGAACTACACATATAAAGAACTAGAACTTTTATTTGAAACATTTCTCCTGGTAAAGTCATTTAAACTGGCTTTTGGGGTACGGCTAAGGTTATGTTTGCCTTTATTGTGCTATCTTAGTTGATTACACAATTCTACCATCCAAACAAAATTAATTAGAAATAAATAGATTGCCAAAATTAATTCGAGTTTCAAGAAAATTAGTAAACCAGAAGTGTATTTTTACTGAACAGTTTTTCATTTTTTTGTGATTTTCTCCATAAAAACACCGATGAATTTCATTAATTTAGAATATTAACTATGAAGTTAGTCAATTACAATTTTGAAAACTGGAGTAAGAGAAAGTTGTGTGAATGTTTCAAACCAGATTTTTTCTCAATTAAATAATTTGTTTCTTGTTCAAAGGTAATAATGTAACCCGCCATTCAGCTAATTCAGCTAAGCTTTGCAGGTATAATATAACCTCTATGTTGGGTAAGACTATTGTAAGAGAATTTTTTTTTTTTTTCTACTTTCTCTTACTCCCCAGCCAAGAGGAAGTATTGTAAAGTCGTGCCAAATTTTCGATATCGAGTTTTCACCGGAAATATCCGTTTTGAGGTCACCTAAGTCCAAAAAAGTGGTTTTTAGCAAATGGTCTGTGTGTGTGTGCGCGACGTATGTATGTATGTATGTGAACAGCATAGCTCAAAAACGAAAAATCGCAGAAAGTCCAAACTTGATATTCCATTTAGGTATCACAATGGGATCCGACAGTAGGTCAGCGGTCAAAATTCCTCTACCGGAAGTACGACTTTACTGGTTGGTTTTTTAACTTTTTTGCAATTTTCTCGATAATGGCTTCAACGATTTTCTTTTAACTTTGTACATTAACTACACATACAAAGAGCTACAACTTTTATTTGAAATGATTCTCTGCGAAAATTCATTTAGTGGCAGTTATGGTGGAAGGGTGGGGTTAGGTTAACTTCTAAAGTGCTATTTCAGTTTATTGGACAATTCGCTCAACTAAATAGTGTTAATTAGAATTAAATATATTGTTGAAATTCCAAGATTGAAATAAATCGCATAACCGGAACTTTTTCGTGATTTCCTCAAAATGGCTCCGATGATTTTCTTGAAACTTATTATATAAACTACGCATACAAAGATCTACAACTTTTACTTAAAACATTTCTCTAGGAACATTCATTTAAGGGCACTTTTAGGGAAGGGGTGGGGTTATGTTTTTCTTTAAAATGCTATCATAGTTGATTATACAATTCTATCATCTAAAACAAAATTAATTAGAATAAATAGATGGCCAAAATTCCAAGTTTCAAGAAAATTAGTAAACCGGAAGTGCTCTTTAACTG
The DNA here is from genome assembly GCA_011037195.1 of Triatoma infestans. NCBI lineage: Eukaryota > Metazoa > Arthropoda > Insecta > Hemiptera > Reduviidae > Triatoma > Triatoma infestans. The sequence goes on along the minus strand of JAAEAF010001954.1, from coordinate 45,961 downwards.
AACAGTTTTTTCAGTTTTCGTCGAATTTCATTAAATTTGGTACACTAACTATAACATTTGTCAATTATAATTTTGAGAACTGGAGTAAGAGAAAGTTGTGCCAGTGTTTCACACCAGATTTTTTTTATAGTTTTGGAAAAAAAATTGACTTCAATGATTTTCTAGAAATTTACCCAGGTTATGGGAACAAGTAGTTTTATATCTGAAATAAATGAATAAAATCATTTGAAATTAGAAAAATTACCGTCAAATATATTCCTTAGACGCTTCATTTCTCCATTTCTAAGGCTATCGGCCGCTTCGGAGGTCAGCAAGAGACCTGGTGCACATGACAGAGATGAGTGCATAAAATAAGTTAAAGAACTATTCGGCATTAAACTTTAGCGCAAGATCATTTTAAATCGAAATAATTAGTTTTGCTAGACTTAATTTCCACCACAGGCTTATGGCAAAGAAGTTTTGAGCATTAAGTTTTGAAGACTTGATGTTACTAAGTTTGGCTGACCTCCAGAATCAATTACTTAGTCTATTGTATTTCTGTACTTAGTTGTTTAATGTTAAGTTTTGCTCTCTCTCGATAAGGATCGGTCAAACATTTTTTAATTCCTTTTGTTTTATATAGAGTTTCCATTAATTTGTCAATGTTGGATTTAAGGAATCGAACTGAGAAGGATTACAAATACGAACAGTACAAGTAATACTCTAATTAATTTAATTGTAGGATATCTGACACGTTGACGAGTGAATGGATATTGTGTAAAAATCGGGACCAATTATGATAAACAATTGAGTCCTTCAGATTTGTATAACAGTATTATGCACTTTCAAACTTTAAAAAAAAAAAAAAAAAATTCTGGTATGAAACACTCACACAACTTTCTCTTACTCCAGTTCTCAAAATTGTAATTGACAAATTTTATAGTTATTGTACGAAATTTAATGAAATTCGTCGAAAACTGAAAAAACTGTTGAGTAAAAGCACACTTCCGGTTTACTAATTTTCTTGACACTCGGAATTTTGGCCATCTATTTATTTCTAATTAATTTTTTTTGGATGATAGAATTGTATAATCAACTATGATAGCGCTTTAGAGATAAACATCCCCACCCCTGCATTAAAAGTGCCCTTAAATGAATTTTCCCAGAGAACTGTTTTGAATAAAAGTTGTAGATCTTTGTATGTGTAGTTTATATAGGAAGTTTCAAGAAAATCGTCGGAGCCATGCTTTGAGAAATTCGCGAAAAAGTGAAAAAAATCATTTAGTAAAGTGGTAAAGTAAACGCACTTCCGGCCATACGATTTTTTCAAACTCCAAATTTCAACAACACATTTAATTTTAATTAACATTATTTAGATGACAGAATTGTATAATAAACTGAAATAGCACTTTAGAGGAAAATCTAACCCCACCTCTCCCCCCAAAAGTGCCCTTAAATGAATTTTCTCAGAGAATTGTTTTTAATTAAAAGTTGTAGAACTTTGTATGTTTAGTTGATATTAGAAGTTTGAAGAAAATCGTCCGAGCTATTTTTGAGAAAATCGCGAAAAAGTAATAAAATAATTTAGTAAATTGGTACTTCCGGTTGAGGAATTTTAACACGTAACTTTATTGTCAGATCCCATGGTGATACCTAAACGAAATATTAAGTTTGAACTTTCTGCGATTCTTCGTTTCCGAGCTATGCTGTTCACACACACATACACACACACACACACACACACACACAAAGACCATTTTTTTAAAACCACTTATTTGGACTCAGGGGACCTTAAAACGGATATTTCCGATGAAAACTAGATATCGAAAATTTGACACGATTACAATCCTTCCTCTTACTAGGAGTAATAGGAAGTAATGAAAAACAGTATCTGAAAAGTAAGTTATGTTAATAAATTATTTTTTTCCTGGAAGTTAAGGAGTTTTGCATTAAATTCGTGAAAATATTACTCCTAAATTGAACGATTAATAAAAAAGTTAAATTGTAATAAAATAATTGCTATTGATGAATTAATTAAATTATGTGCCTTCAAAAGTTGAATTAAATAAGGCTCCAAGAAGATGTAGAAATTCCTAAGAAGGTCAGATAGGCTCTATTTGAATTTTGACAATTTTATAATTTATGAAAACTATTTTGGGAAATGGTTAATAATTGAAAATTTTTCCATTTTCTTAATCCTTATTAAAAATGGAAGTTTTGCGATCATGTTAGATTTGCGATAATGCGTTTTCACAGGAAATATAGGTTTTTGTGGTTCCCCTCCCTTAGTACGAAAAAAATGTTTTTAGCGAATGATCTATATGAGTGTGTGTGTGTGATTAATATATCTCAAAAATTGAAAAATCGCAGGAACCAGCAGCTAACAGCGCATCTGACACGAAGATATCGGGCAAAATCCATCAACCTGAATTGCAATTTCACTGATATTTTTTTTTATTTCAGTTTTTTTCGAAATTAACTCCAACGAATTTTTTTTAAAACTTTGTACTATCTACATACATAAATATCTATCACTTTTATTTGAAAAGTTTCATGGGGATAATTTTTTTTTTTTTTTTTGGAAGTTCTGAGGGAACAAGTAGCTTTCCACTAAAGTGGTACGTCAGTAAAATGTATGGCTTTACCACCTATATAATATTAATATAAATAAATTAGAAGCATTTGAATAGAATTCTAAATTTGAACAAAATTGGTTAACTAGATGTGCGTCTTTATAGAATAGCAAGGATTGAAATGAATAATTATTTATATTTTGTAAAAAATCTTATCACAACTAAGAATTTTTACTTTCTCTTACTCCTAGTAACGTGCACTTCTGGTTATCCGATTTTTTCAAACTCGGAATTTCAACAATATATTCAATTCTAATTAACACTATTTAGATTATAGAATTGTCTACTAAACTGAAATAGCACTTTAGGTGAAATCCTAACCCCATCCCTCCCCCAGAAATGCCCTTAAATGAATTTTCCCGGAGAAATGTTGCAAATAAAAGTTGTAACTGTTAGTATGTGTAGTTGATATAGCTAATTTGAAGAAAATTGTTGGAGCCATTTTTGAGAAAGTTGCAAAAACTTAAAAAAAAAAAAACCACAACTAGTAAAGTGGTACTTCCGGTTGAGGAATTTTGACAGATGTCTCACTGTTGGATCCGATAGTGATAACTAAACGGAATATCAAGTTTGAACTTTCTACGATTTTTCGTTTTTAAGCTATCCTGTTCATATATATACATACATACATACACACACACACACACACACAAACACACACACACACACAAAGGCCGTTTGCTAAAAACCACTTTTTTGGACTGAGGACACCTTAAAACGGACATTTTCCGGTGAAAACTCAATATCGAAAATTTGACATGATTACAATACACTTTACTAAATGATTTTTTTCACTTTTTCGCTTTTTTCTCAAAAATCACTCCGACGATTTTCCTGAAACTTCGAATATAAAATAAACATACAATGATCTACAACTTTTATTAAAAACATTTCTCTGGGAAAATTCATTTAAGGTTCACTTTTTGAGGAGGAGTGGGGTTATGTTTTTCTCTAAAGTGCTATCATAGTTGATTTTACAATTCTATCATCCAAACAAAATTAATTAGAAATAAATAGATGGCCAAAATTCCGAGTTTCAAGAAAATTACTAAATCGGAAGTGCACTTTTACTGGACAGTTTTTTTCAGTTTTCGACGAATTTCATTAAATTTGATACCCAAACTATAAAATTTATCTATTATAATTTTGAGAACTAGAGTAAGAGAAAGTTGTGTGAGCGTTTTACACCAGATTTTTTTTTTTGTCTTTTGAAATTACTTTTTTGATATATATTAAGATGGCACTTTTATTTTCACTTTTTTCTAGTCAATCTATCAAAAACCACACCTTGAGGGTTATATTTGAGACAAAAATAAATATATCCATAAATAACGGTTATTCAATGAGCGGAAAATTTGTTCACTCAGAAATAAAACTCAAGATTCATTTATTGACAGTGAAACAGCAATTATTGACTGTCAAAAAAAGAACCTATCTTACTGCAATTTTGCATGCTGAGTCAAATGAGATAAATATGCTGAGCTTTTTCCAATTGATTTCGTTTTTGCCCAATTTTTCATTGAAAACTTTCAATAATTAAGAAAATATGGAAAAATGGAAAATTTAGATGATCAAAAATACAGGTATTTGCACCAAATCTTTATATTTTTAAAATTTTATGAAACATGTAGATATAAAAAGAAAAAAAAAATTCTGTTTTTTCTATGGATAAATTGAAATTAATAGTTTTTTGATGAATTTACAAAATTAAATTCCCATGTTTTCTTCCCTATGGGAAATCCAAAGAAATAAACACCTATTATTGAAAAATTTAATAAATAAAATATAGTTAGGAAGAATTTAATGTCAAAACAGTAAACTGTTCTAAATGTGTAAGAGCAGGATTGTCTGTACCGTAGGTCATGCAATCTAAATATTTATTGAATATGAATTTATCTACTGTTTGTGTGGCGGCGTCGCTTTGAAACACGATCCGCTAGACAGCTGTTGGAAGATATCCAACGCTTGGCTTGTCTGGCGGTGACTGGTGCGTTTCGGACTATACCGACCGCATCCATGGAGACTTTGTTAGGAATTTCCACCTCTCTTTGTGGAAGTGAAAAACCAGGCAATGAAAGCCTGGCATAGAATTAAACAGAAAGGTTTTTGGTCATTCTACCATTTATCGCTAGATGCTTTTAAGGATTCCCATTACAGGTTTCCCTTCTGATAGGATGTTGAAGACTTTTGTCTGTGGTCATTCCTACAGGGTTAGGCTGCCTTCTAGAGAAGATTGGTTAATCCTGCGTCCGTCTGGGGTGATTCCTGACAATTATCTTCGATGCTACACTGACGGTTCCAGGATGGATGGTAGGTCTGGGGCTACCGTCTATTTTGAGACGGGAGACCATTTGGTGGTGCCTCTTGGTGAGTGGGCCACCGTTTATCAAGGCTGAGGTTTATGCAATTCTTTGTTGTATTTTGGATGAGAAGGTGCGTAACACTAATTTAAAAGGTGTTTGTATCTGCTCGGACAGCCAGGTTGCATTGAAGGCGCTTAGCTCATGTGTCTTCACTTCCAGATTGGTGTTGGAATGTTCTAAAAGACTGGAAGATCTTTCTTTATTGAAGGATGTGCTTCTGGTCTGGGTTCCAGGTCATATGGGAATCTTTGGGAATGAGGAGGTGGATAGGTTGCCAAATTAGGTGCCTCTCTCCTTTTCATTGGTCCAGAGCCTGCTGTTGGTGTGTCTTCTGGCACATGTTTGTCGGGCTTTCAGACGTGGATGACCTCACAGCACTCATCCTTATGGATGAGTGCAGTGGGTTGTCGGCAGTCTAAGATGCTCATTGGGGGTCCGGACGGAGCTTTGAGTAGCGGGATCCGATGTCTTTCACGGACCTCTCTCAGGCATCTGGTTGGCTTCCTCACTGGGCATTGTGGCTTAAGGAGACATCTCTATACAATGGGATTCATGCCTGACCCCTTTTGTAGAGTTTGTGAGACGGAAGAGGAAACACCCATGCATCTGATGACGGATTGTTTGGGCTGTGAGGAGATTAGGTTTAGGACTTTCGGCCGGAATAAGATATCGGTAGAGGATCTTAAGCATGTCCTTTTAAGGTTTTGGTCCGATTTGTTCTGTCTGTGGTGAACTTAGATGGGTAAAACCTGGGCCTGTACTTTTGTTCCAGACCCAGTAGTTGTTATTCTTTAGGGGTAGCTAAAGAAGTTATCCCAGGGCGGCTCAGGGAGGTTTTGGATAGCGTAGGGTTTTGCCCTCCCCTTCCTTGAATAATAATAATAATATCTACTGTTTATTTACAATCGCGTATTAACAAAGATCCAACAGTAAAGCATGCTGATTATCAGGCACGATTTTTTTTTTTTTGAGAGAGAGAAATAATAAAAATCAAAGGAGAACTCTTATTTCTGAGTAAAACACAAATCTCTCAAAGGGTGGTAATTAATTTTCATTGAAATTAGAAAAATGTTAACGATCAAAAATACCTCTCATTTATCAACTCATATGTACAAAATGTGTTGCGAAATTTAACTAAAAGCTCTTCGTAGTTAAAGTGGGCTCACTAAAGCAAATTAATATTTAGTTTTAAAAATAACTCTTATTTTCAATCCTTGCGGATTAGGCTTTAGGCTTTTCGAGTTTTATGTTTAAATTTTTTTCGAAAAAGGCTATATCGATTTTCTTTAATGTTGGAATGCTCACTGCACCAATAAAAACATATCTCTTTTATTTGAAACATTTTTTATACAAAAAATTATTTTAGAGGAGTTTAGGTAGTCTTTCAGTTAGGTTTATATTTAAACTGCACAAGCATTATTGGTTTTGACAGGGGCGATCCATACAAGCCCGTTCAGGTATACAACTATAACACCTACCACCTTTTTTTTTATCGCCAGCTCCACTAATCATTAAACGTTGCAGTTTTAGAGAAAATGTGTTAATTAAATTGTATCGATTTGGAGTAAAAGAAAGTCGTATGAGTGTTTCACACCAGTTTTTTTTTTTAATACTTTTATTGATATTTACAGCTGTATCAAAAATGATAAATGAAAATAAAGACATGTGCACATGTGAGGGACATTATTCAGTAATAATGTCCCTTATTGTGTACTTAGGCAGTTTGTTGCTGAAAAAGTAAGTCTCGCGGCCGCAGGAGGCGTTTCAGTCGGCGGGGAGGACTACCTGGAATGTGGGCAGAGGTCAATTGTAGGACGAGAGGGTTAGGATGAAGGAGGAGAGTTTCATCGAATTTTTTGTAACGGAAAGATATCCATTTTTGTGATGAAAGGGATTTTTAAGTCGTTGTATAAGGTCAGGCTGGATATGTAATATGGAGCTTGAGTGATTTTGCGAAGGATTTTGGATTGGTGGGACTGGATTCTTTTTAATTCGTTCTTGCTGTGCAGGAGCTCCAGACTTCAACCCCGTAAGTCCAAATTGGTTGAATTGGTATCGTTTTATGGATACCGGAAGTCGAAGTGAGGAGTAAGTGTTGTTAGTTAGAGAGATTAGAGAATTGGTATTCGAAATACGTACTACTGATTTATGAAAATAAACTATATTTTAACAAATAATTAAAAGTGTTTTGAAATAGAAAAACTAAGATGCACAATTGCAAATGAATATAAGAATTATGAAATAAATATAAATTATTAAAGAAGTAGTGTTAAAACCTTAAATAGGGACGCGCTCGCGATATGTGATGGTGCTGCTGATCTGGAACTGATGTGAACTTCCTTCTTACTGGCACTTAACTGATTGATAACTCGAACTTAACTGATCGATAACTCGAACTTAACTGATGGATGACCCGTACTTAACTGATTTGGAACTCCAGTGGGGCGACGTTTATATTTGCATCATTCACACATCGGCTGATGTGTAAGTACGTGCCACACTAAGACATCTCTTGTAGTATATTGACCCTAAGGGAGGTCGGTAGTTAACAATGGCTGTTTTGGCCGGGGTGGCCTCTTGAGTGTACATTGATCCTTGTATGAAGGAAATACAAAAAGGGTTTGTATTACAAAAAGGTTTGTAATATAAAAATTTTTAGATTTATTTAAAAATTATATCTTCTTCTTCTTCTTGCCATCACATCACATGGTCGTAAATTGTTTTGTATATGTACTTTGTTGTTTAATGAGAGTTTGGAGCGTTTGTCTAGAAGTCTAAGAAGAAGTCTGTATCGAGTGTTTAGTTCTTGTTGTTTAAGTCTAGTATGTAAGTTCCACGTGAGTCTTTTATCCAAGTACATACCTAGGTATTCCACGGTGTCTGCAACAGTATAATATAATGAAGGACAAGTTCCTCGGCGAAGTGTAAACATTAAATTGGTGTTTTTACTGCCATTAATTTTAATTTTCCATTGTAATTTTCTTTTTAGTAAGTACTTATTTTTTTCCCTTTTAAATAAGTGGACCAGAATAAGTTATTATATCGCTTGGGTTACCGAATATTCTAGCCATTAAATAATATATCTTCCTTCTATAGAGTAACTCCACTACTTCTTTGATGGAATGTCTCATTATTGCTAAATTCAGTATACGATAAAATATATCTGACATCGATTGAATGTAAAAAAAAAATAATAATAATAATAAATGGGGAATGTAAATGATTTGCATTGGCTGGTTATGTTCTCTCAGTATGGTACCTTTTTAATATAAGCTAAATTAAATGACTAAAAATTTAATATAACGAAACCTCTTCATCTACAAATTCTCTCCTTTTTTTTTTTTGATCCAGTTTAATCAAATCTCATTTTGCAATAACATAAATTCCTGGTGAACATAAATGGAAAATAAATGAAAGTGGCTTATAAATTGGAGAAAATTTGAATAAATTAAAAAAAAAAAATATGCTGTTAATTCGTTTTGGTCACAGAAACGAAACAGATAAAGATTATTAAATTTTAATTAGAATATTGACGGGCGTATAATTTATTGATTTATGTTTTAAGTGTGAAAAATGTTTGAAAAGAAACTTATCCTTTGCAGATAAATGATAAATACTAGAAAAACTTGCTACATAACATGAAAATAATATTAATAACAGGTAGTAAAGACCTGGGTGGCGACGCTTTGATACCAACAACACCAAGCTCTGGATCAATGAAAAAGAGAGAGAGAGAGGCGCCAAATTAGACCAACCTATCCACTTCCTCATTCCCCAAAAATTCCCACATGACCTGGTACCTAGACTAAAAAAGGATCCTTCAAGGAAGAAAGCTCTTCCAGTCTTCTAGAAAATTCTAATACCAACTTAGAAGTGAAGACACTCAGCACCTTGATCGCTTGACTATCCGAGCAGATACAAACATCTGTTAATTAGTGTTTCGTACCTGCAGATCCAAAATTCAACAAAGAATACCATAAACCTCAGCATGGGAAACAATGGTCCTTTCAGCAATAGATATTGAAAATTGTCACCTGTCTCAAAATAGTCCGCAGCTTACAGATACACCACCTATACAGATATGCCATCATTTGAGAACAGTCCATATAACATCGGAAATAATTATCAGGTACCACACCATCCAACCTACGATTGCGATCCACACCATAGACGATTGCATACAATGTACTATGTTTGAAATAAATAATTTAGATTCAAGTAAAATTTATTATAATTTTTTTATATATTTGAAAATTTCTTAACTGATGATATTTGATTTTTCTTATATCATCAGGTGACCGTGCGCGGAATTTAAAATATCTTAACAAATACTCAAACTGGAATCATACCTAAACTGAAGTATGGTTGGTTACATGCTTAACTAGATTTCGTGACAAACACTGATAAAAAAAAACTACAGAATAAATGAAGAGTACAGTTATACCTTCTGGTACCGACATGGACTTAAGGAATCGAACTTTAATGAACGGTTACAATAAATAAGAAGTAAACAATCTAAGTTAAACAAAACTTTATTTCTCCGGACTAAAATTTTTCAACTCATTGTAAATAATAAGAATTATTATTATTATTATTAATGTATTATCTGGTCTCTGAACGGCTGGTGGCCTGTCCAGCACTACCTCAAAAGGAATCTTTATTCATGGCAAAAATCCTCCATAAGGTGTAGTCAAGGTAGTAGTTTAGTTCAGCTCGCCGAGCCCTACTAACGATACATTCCCCCGTCGGTCCTTGAAGACGCAAAGCACTTGTTATATTGGGACCGAGTGGTCTTAACCGATCACACGATTGCTAACGCTATGTTTCTTCTTCATTTAATTCTCTTCTTTGGACCATTTAAACATTTTTTTTGGAGAGGGAAACAAAACTTTGTTTTTAATCGAAGCAAAGAACATTACTGATTTACTGAATATTCTAGACATTAAGTAATATATCTTCCTTCTATAGACTAACTCCACTATACTTTGATGGAATGTTTCATTATTGCTAAATTCAGTATACGATAAAAAATATCCGACATCGATTGAGTGTAAAAATAAAAATAAATAGGGATCAAGTTTAGTTCAGCTCGCCGAGCCCTACTACAGATACTTTCCCCTGTGGGTCCTTGAAGACGCAAGCCACCTGTTGTATTGGGACCGAGTAGTCTTAACCGATCACACGATCGGTTTCTCCAATAAGAAGAAGAAATTATAGGAAATAAGGTTTAAAATAAAAACAGTTCATCCGGATGTGAGAATTATCATGGGCGACAGCTTTTTGTATATAACAATAAAAAGTTTCATTGGGAGGATGGAAGGGGACTCATGACGGGTGAAGAAGATGGGGTCCAGGTATTGAAGACGAACCAGCATTTCGAACCAACAGATGACGAACCAGCAATTCTCAGTGGCAAATCTAAGAAATAATAAGGCACCAAATCCAAAAAACTGCTGACTCCAGCAGTTATTATGACTACAATCTTCTGAATTTCATCATTTGTCTGTAGTAAGTTACAATATAAGTGGTTTTAAGAATAAAATCGATCAAGTAAATTTTTTTAATTTTGTCAAAAGTTTTGAAATTTTCATTTTATTGGAAATCCATGTGGAAGAAAAAGATGTACACCTGTTCGAAATTTTTTTTAAGGGGTATAATAATAATGTATTGTATTTATATAAAGGAAGAGAGATACAATTTGTCTCATATACAAAAGAAAGAAAAAAACAAACAAGTATATACGGCATGGATAAGTTATCCGTCTTCCGGAGCTTGATTTTTGATCAACTATTGTGAACCGTGGACAGTATTAAAACAATAAAAATAAAAAACAATAAACAAAAAAGTAGAAAAATAAATAGATAAAATAAATAATATAGGAAAATTAGAAATTGAAAAATATTGAACAAGTTGATAACGATACTGCTAGGAGTGTCGTGCATATTTAAGAAGTGATTGGCAAGAAGATGAGTTTAGAAGGGATATTAACTGAGTCCTATGTAGTGGAAGAACGAAATGGAAAAATAATAGTTTTGAAAAATAGTTGAGTGAATTTTGACAATATTTAAGTGAAGCATTTTTGAAAATAAATAGTGAATTTATCTTCAAAAAGAGTGTATTTAGAGTCAGGTACTGAAATATAAGGTCATTGCAATTAAAGAAACAAAAGCGCAAGAACCCGTTAGGCCAACTCTTTTGTAAAAGAAAATCCCCCGCTAGAGAGGGCATTCCTTCAAGACAGTTTGTGGTAGACATTCAAAGCAGAACACTTGTTTTTCGCTCTCTCTAGCATCAGTGCATATTAATAAGTTTATAATTCTTTGCAAATAACTTGTAGTTATTATTTTAATAGAATATATTTATTGTTAGCAGTGGTGACTACTTTCTTATTACTAATACTTCTCTCTTAAACATATATACTTACAAGCCCTTTTACTAAACCGCTCGTGCTACTACAAACATACAACACAATATCACCAATTACATTTCACCTAGATAACTTCTTACAGCCAAAATAAAGATGTCTAAGTTCTAGAAGAATAGTACACTCCGCAATGAAATGAAACACGTCTTCCTTGGACTGAGAGTTATTCAGAGGACAGAGTTCCACATCTCTTTCTAGGAAAGGACAGTAATTTAAATAGAGCAGCTCACACCTTAGTTTAAATAACCAACGAAGTTGAGTTAAAGAGAGACCACAATGATTTGAATCTGAAAACCTTAAAAACTGAAGAGTGTGATCTAAATCTTTGTACAACAAAAACCGTGATGAAGATTGTGGGCGTGCCTCTCAGACTCCTCCAAATGCCTAGAATTTATAATAGAAAGAAGACATTTCATTTTACCTTGCCAAAATTCCTTATTTTCAAGTGAAAATCCAAATGCACAAATATAATTTCGATCTAAGGAATTCCACTAAGAAAACCAAGATGTATATTTATTAATTATTTGGAAAGCTGAAGTTTTAGAAAAACGGGCATCTGAGGAAGTTTAGTACTTGGGATACATAATTGAAGTGCAACTTTAAAGTATAGGAGAAAAGTAAATTTATGTAAGTCTGTACAAAATATAATTTGGAGTAGAGCTAGGTAGGGCAAATAATTTTTTTAATAAAAAAATCTTTGAACCATTTCAATTAACTTCAACTACTGATTTACTTTCGTACAAGGATAATGAGATATGAAAAAAAAAAATGAACTTTATTATCAAGATAAACATTAAATGAGAATGAACAATAAATAAAGGTGAAAGATTAATGTAAAAACATTTTAAAGCCACATATGTAATTAAAAGGTTCCATCATTATAAAAAAATGATTGCAACAATTTAGAGTGATTTTTTTAATTTATTCCGGAAATATAATATGTTTAAATATAGATGAATTGCTGAAATCCAAGTTTTTCGGATCTAGAGAACGTTAAAACGTGTATTTTCTGTGAAAACTCGATAGGAGTAAGAGAAAGTAAAAATAATGATAATAATTCAAAAAGAGGTAAATAAGCATCTGGCCTGTTCTGATGGGTATGAGAGTTGCTTCAATGCACTTTCATTTCAAGAAGAATCCTTAGGCGAGATCCCCAATCCATTAGGTTCAGTAGGTAACTTGAATAAAGGGGTGTATTTCTTTTCTTTATTTTTTTGTGAAAGAAGGTAGATAAACCCCTCGGGAGGAAGTAAGTACCAAACATCTCTTGTGCAATGCTGCTCCTATACACAGACTTCTCTTTATCCGCTTGTTTTGTTACTTCCCTAACACAATCCCATAATGCTAGCGTCTTACTGATGGCAGTGGCTCAAAAATTTAAAGGGTGAATCACGCTTTCGCTTTATCACTCATACCCCTTTTGTTTTATTTTATTTCATAACAAACAATGATGTAACATTTACTTCTTCTTATCACATTCCTCTTTTAAACAAAATCATTTTTCTTTTTGCATTTTCCGTTATCTTAGTTAAAATATAATGTTCAGTAAGTTTTAGTCAGTTTATGGTCTACTACTGTTAAGAATTATAGCTGCTATCGATGTATGGTTATATATCGATTTGTTAATGTTTGAAAAATGAATATTCTTACTTAAAAGACACATGATTTTTCGTGGATCGTGTTGTTTTGCGTTCTTACTGTCATCCTTGTTTTTTGTGTATTACTAATCCACATGTGCATAGTTGTATTGTTTAAATTGAGAATAAATTGTGTTTTTTCCTCGACTGTATATATGTTTATTTTTTTGAGAACCCAACAACTTCTATATTTCCTGTCTATGTCGCTTTATGTCCTTTCTATTTGTTAGTACTTCTTGGTTTCTTCTTTCTTGATTTTCACTATGACAATGAATTTCAAATAAGCATTCCATATGTAAGTAAAAATTCACTATATAAAAGTTACAATACATATAATTTATATCCTAGGAGATGTTATCTAAGTTAGGTTATTTTTTGTTTCTCCCTGTAAGAAACATGAAGTAAGTTCGGCGTAGTCCGAACAAATCGGATCATAAACTTAAAAGTGAAATAGCCTAAGCTCTTCAACAGACATTTTGTTCCGACCAAAGATTTTGAACCTAATTTCCTTACAACCCAAGCACCCTGTCATAAAATGTATGGGTGTTTAATTCTCTGTCTCACAAACTCTAACAAAAGGGGTCTGGCATGAGCTCCTTATGTAGAGGTGTCTCCTTAAATCACAATGCCCAGTAAGGGACCCAACTATATGCCTGAGAGAGGTCCGTGAAAGATACAGCAACATCTTACTAATAACCCTGTCCGGATCCGGAACGCCGACAACCTATTGAGCTCATCTACAGGGATGAATGCTGTAAAACTGTGCATGTCTGGAAACTTGACAGACGTGTGTCTAAAAAGAGACACCAACACCAAGCTCTGGATCAATGAAAAAGAGAAAGAGAGGCGCCAAATTAGACCAACCTATCCACTTTCTCATTTCCCGAAAATTCCCACATGACCTGGTACCTAGACTAAAAAAAGATCCTTCAAGGAAGAAAACTCTTCCAGTCTTCTAGAAAATTCTAATACCAACTTAGAAGTGAAGACACTCAGCACCTTGATCGCTTGACTATCCGAGCAGATACAAACATCTGTTAATTAGTGTTTCGTACCTGCAGATCCAAAATACAACAAAGAATACCATAAACCTCAGCATGGGAAACAATAGTCCTTTCAGCAATAGATATTGGCAATTGTCACCTGTCTCAAAATAGTCCGCAGCTTACAGATATGCCACCTTTCGGGAACAGTCCATATAACATCGGAAATAATTATCAGGTATCACACCACCCAACCAGGTACCCGACAGACCCAGTCTTAACCCGTCTTCCCTAGAAGGTAACTTGATACTGCAGGAATGATTGAAAAACAAAGTATTCAATATTCTATCAGAATCTGTAATAGGTACCTTTAAAAGCATGAATAATAAAATTGACCATATCACTTTCCCTGCCAAAAACCTACGTGTTTAATATTGTATAACAGGCTTTCAATATCAGGTTTTTTTTCACCTCTACAAAGAATGGTGGGATTACCAACAAAGTCTTCATAGCAGCAATTGGCGTGATCCGCATCGCACCGGCCACCAGACAATCCAAGCGCTATGTATGCGAACCCGTATAACAATCTAGATATAATAACTCTAGAATAAATCAAGTACACCTTGGGAGTAATTCCCCAATCTTATCTACAATTCTTCGACTTTCTAGCCGAAGAATGCCTAACTAGCATGAGGATACTTTTAGACTTTAAGACGTTTCATGAAACACTCTATTAAGAAACATTCTATTACTCTAGGGTATTTCATGATCTGGGAAGGTTCTAGGCGATAACTTGTTCTCAAACGCCCAGCATTGGTAACTTTTAAACCTTGGAGCTTTTAGACATCTGAATGAGAGCGTCCCGAGGTCTGCCACGAATTGTATTGGAGTAACAACATAACGAACTGTATTAAGTACTGTACTAAGTAGATTATATTAACTAAAGTTAATTAAGCGAAACAGAAAGTTTTGTTATATAAAAGCTGACGTAGCGTTATGTTTGTTTCCCTACTGAGTGGATACACTAAACATGTGTCAAACTCTAAATTGTAATTTGTTGAAATATATAACATACAAAATAACATACAATACTATATTGTTTGTAAAAAGGTTGGAGAATAGACATGTAAAATCTTTATTTACATTGTGCTAATTGAATTGTCCACCTGTTGATAAATTAATTAGATAAAATATTCTCCTTTATTTTACGTTGAAATGAATAGTATTCACTGAATATTTTGTCCTTTCAAAAGTAAATATAATTAAACCAGTATTATACCGGAGTTGATATATAACAACTTTTTTATATTTGTGTGCGTGTGAAGTATGCTGCTGCTGATGAATTCTTTCTAATTTCCAATATATTTTCCCGGTCTAAATGAAATTCTATCCAATAGTTTATTTTCTTTCCTAACGGAAAGTACAGAATATTATTACTTATTCTTACTCTGTAGCAGGTGGTTTTAGTGTTTGGTGAAATGAGAACACACGTATCTCACACTGTTACTCACAATTTCTGTCTTACAGATTATCAAGCACAGTTTGTTTACTCTTACAAAATCTGACACAGACATCTCAATAAACTTGGGGCACTTCAATATTTGGTGTATCTCTTTTCAAGCTCGTTACAACACCGGGTAGTTGATTATTTGAAGTTATTAAATACGATTTAGAACGTTTTTTTGTTTGTTTAAGTTTTTTTTTTTTTTTTTTGGCTGGCAATGGAGCTTGTTTTAGCACCAAACAGGTTAAATGAGGAATTCTATATTTATATTCATAAGAAATTCAGTAAAATTATTTAATTTCTGGCTTACTGGACATTAATTTTGGTCAGAAGCGGAATGAATATATCGGCATCAAATTCGAGACGGTAAGATGTACAACAAGGATGTCTGAATGTTTTGTGGTCTGACCAGCAAGCTTCAACATATTATTTGAAAGAGTTTACTGTAACGAGCTTGATGACTTATCTAAAACTCTGGGTATATCAAAAGGTTCTTAACATGTAAATGAATAATGAGTATGAACATAATGTTACCTCTCTTTTAAGATTTGGAGAGGCACATCATAATGAATGGTGGGTAATTTTAATGATTTAATTAGTACAGCTGTACCACGTTTAAGACATGACTTGGAGATAGTGAAATTTTTCAGTAGCACTTAAAAGTTCATTTTTATTTAAAAGTGAAGAGAAAATGTCAAAAAAAAAAATGGAATCCATTCGTGCACACCGCTAAATAATTATTTATGTGTTGCTAATTTCAGTAGACTGAATAATTTCGTAGACTGAATGTCGGTAATTGAACGTATTGGAGGATTTGATTTATTTTTTTTATGTTTCATTGCGAGAAATGCAATCATAAATTGAGCTAAGAGTTTAAACTATATTGCTCATCTCGTTGTTTGCAATAAACCTTGCAAGATGTCATCATGTATATTGTCAAATCATCCAATATTTTTCAGATTTTTGTATTTTTCAACCTCAACTTAAGCTCGATTAAACTTGAGAGGTCTTGTAAAATATATTTCTTGTAAGCTTTTAGGGTTATGGCTGTGTCAGTAGTTTGTTATAAACCTAACGTTACGCCCATATTTAATAGGCTATTTCAGAGAGTAGGCTCGCCCCTACCTGAAAACCTGAAACAATATGCTTTCAGAAAGTTCTTGATCTGGACTAACATATTTTATTTGATGAAAATAAATAGCAGAAGACTAGAGAGAAAGATTATTGAAACTGATATACAGACTTGTGTATGATTGCTTCCAATTAGGACTCCACATTTTAAACCAATGTTGAACACGGTATTTATGTAATTAACCAATGTTTATATCAATATAATCTACGTATCTTTGATCATGTGGAGGGGAGGTCGCCAAAATTTTATGTTAAATAATGCTAGATATGCAAATGATTAAACACAAATTGCTGAATACAAAAACTGTGTTTTTGAAAAGCAGTTAATAACAATTATATCATAATAACAATAATTGATTGGGAAATAGAAGGAAGGTGTTAAAAACCAATGACCGGATACGATTTAAAGAGTGACCGGATGCTCATATCAGAGACAAATGGAGGTAAGCTTGAGTCAAGAGAATCTACGTAACGTAGACTACCTCAAAAAATATCATGATAACTAAATAATTACATAAATATGCACATTTGCTAATGCCACTGCCTTCTAATGTTTCATTAAACATCTTACAATACTATAACAATCAGCGGTCATCTATACTTTGGCTGGTACATTCCCCTGAAAGTGGTGTAATTATTCGCAGGAACACCACGACTTAGCTTATTGAAAATAATATTGCGTTGGTCTTTTCTAATTGAATATTTTCTTGCTGGAGTCTTAACGAAAAAATATATTGGCAATCAATAGGGAGGGGAATAGCTAAGTGGCTAACATACTCCCATGCGGAAGTCCTGGGTTCGAGTCCAGCTGCTAACCTTAGATTTTTTCTTCCTAGGAGCCTCTACAGCTCACTGTCCGGTGATGGACGGGTAGTCTATAACGAGAGAACTCTGTCCAGAGGCTGGGGCAGTGCACTGGAGAAGGCTCTGGGCGCCAATGACCATAGATGTTGACGGGCCTTCAATTAAAAAAAAAAAAAAAAAAACAAGATTTCACATTTCTTGAAGGTAAACTCGAACGATAATTCGAGATAATTTCTTTTAGAAGGACCATAATTCAATACAAATAACAACAAACTCACCAGTATATATTTTGCTGAAAATAATCATCGGCGATGACTAAAACAAGGCTTTAGTCTCCAGCAGAACTGCTGAACAGCAAATGAGAATTTTAGGATTAGAGTAAGTTAGAAGAAATCGTCGAACCTCAAATCTTTAAGACGCAATTTGGACTGAACGGAAAGAAAGGCGGGAAATCCCAAAAATGGATTAGTGGAAGGTACGAAATCGATGTTTTTAGTTCTTTTCTTGAAAAAAAAGAAAAAAAATGAACTTGAAAAAAATGGCTGTTGATTAAATGTCTATGGAGAGACTGGCATTGCCGTTACCAGCATTAATGATACCATATAAAGTTTGGGAATAACTAATCATTAAGAACGCTTAAGAATGAATACTCGTAGGAATAGTCCGTGAAGATCTATCTAGTATTATTTGCCCCTAGAAAGATTCCAAATGATAGCCTTATCTTTTTTTTTTTGTACAAATTTCAAGAGATGGAAATCTCATTCTCTCTAATTTATTTGAAAAAATATTCCGTCTATTAAATGAATAAGAAGAAAATATTTAAATAAATGAACTGAATAATAAGGCAGTCCTCCTTTATATCCCTTATTACAAGTGGTGACAAAAAAAAACGAAAAAGTTATCGACTTAATTAATGCAGTTTTCTGCTAAATCAAGAGGTTTTTTTTTTTTTTGCTATTAGTCTTTACGATTGATCTTTGTTAAAGATACTTTCTTTCAAGTAAAGTCACGGACTAAACAAACGACTTGAATGAAAGCTTTGCCATCTTAAATTTAAAAAGAAATATTACTTTTAACCAAAAAAAAAAAAAAAGAAGAACTCGAATTAATTGAAGTGTCTTTTAACAAGTTTTATTGATAAAAAATTGCTACATTAAATTGTCTGTAGTGAATAATTATTTTTATTATATAGGCCAAGAAACTTTTTTAAACTTGTTTGTAATCTCATTAGTTCACTATAAGTAATATTGAAGGCTTCTATATAATTATATTTATTCATCGAGAAACAAATACCATAGAGAGTTGTTCTCTATGAAGTGACTGAAACGATTAATTGAATAGCGTTGTGAAAAATAGAAATATGAATACGTTGAAAGCTAAAGGAGAGTAAATAAGTGACTTTAAGTGTGAACACCAGGACAGAGATTAATTTTTTCCTCTACTAATGGCTTCTAATCATTATTTCCTATAAATATCCACTTACTTTTGTTGCAATTATTAAAATTCTAATTATTAGAATAATAATTAATTATTAGAATTAGAATTAAATTATTATAACTCTAATATTATTCTAATTATGAATTTTAATTCTAATTCAATGTTCTTCAAAGTTGCATTTTTTTGCTAAGATTAGCTGAGTTTAACACAATGTCTAAGTGTACTTGATATTTTACTCGTATTTTTACTTTCTCTTACTCCTAGTAAGAGGAAGTATTGTAATCGTGTCAAATTATATCCGTTTTGAGGTCCCCTGAGTCCAAAAAAGTGGTTTTTAGCAAATGGTCTGTGTATGTGTGTGTATGTGTGTATGTGAACAGCATAGCTCAAAAACGAAAAACCGTAGAAAGTTGAAACTTGATATTCCGTTTAGGTATCACCTGGCATCTGACAGTGGGTCATCTGTCAAAATTTCTCAATCGGAAGTACCACTTTACTTGTTTGTTTTTTTTTTTTTTACTTTTTTGCGTTTGTCTCAAAAAATGGCTCCAACGATTTTCTTCAAACTTTGTATATCAACTACACATTCAATGAGCTACAACTTTGATTAAAAACATTTCTCTAGGAAAATTTATTTAAGGGCACTTTTAGTGGAGGTGTGGGGTTATGTTTTTCTCTGAAGTGCTATCATAGTTGATTATACAATTCAAAATTAATCAGAAATTCAAACAAAATTAATTAGAAATAAATGGATGGCCAAAATTCCGAGTTTCAAGGAAATTAGTTAACCGGAATTGCGCTTTTAATGTTTTACAGTTTTTTCAGTTTTCGTTGAATTTCATTAAATTTGGTACACAAACTATAAAATTTACCAATTATAATTTTGAGAACTGGAGTAAGAGTAAGTTGTGTGAGTGTTTCACACCAGATTTTTTTTAGCACGTCCTCACGCGTTGGACTAATGGCTAGCCACTCGCCTTTCGTGCGAGAATTCAGGGTTCGATTCCCGGGAGGGCAAAGTCGGTGTTGACCCAGCATCGTGATAAAAAGTGGGAAGCTACAGTTAGTAGCGCCCTACGTAGCGAAAGCCGGAACTAAACGGCCTGGGAACTGCAGCGTGCTTACCATGCGCCCCCCTATTCAAATCGCCGTATGGCAAGCCTTGGCCCTACTTGGGCTGTTGCGCCATAGGTTTTTTTTTTTTTTTTAGCACAAAGGGTTTAGTTAGTTCTGAAGGACATTATCATGCGCTAATCAGGTTTTGATAACTCGCAATTATTTTGACTTTTTGCCCACATTGCAATAGGGTAGTAGATAATACTTATTGGGACCAACATTGGTTTGAGGTTGTTTAAAAAAAGATCTCTTGCTATATGGGTGAAATAACGGGTTAAACAGTTAACAATGGACGCCTCTCAACCCAGACAGCCTTTGTAGTTTATAGACTTAAATAGCTGCAGATATTTCTTAAATTAAATTAATTCAAAAGATGTTGTTATGCATAAAATCTAAACTAAAATGCAAACTATCGTTGTTTAAACTTTATTATTCAATAAAAATGTAGTTGTGTCCAAAAAAAACAAACAAAAAAGATAATAATTTCAATTAAAATGTGATAAATTTTAATTAAAAAAAATTGGTATGAAGGATCAAAAACAAGAACTAAAACTCGAAGAGCACTTAAACTCACCACTAGAACATACTTTGCTTCCTAAATCTTTTAATCCATCTGATATGATGTACATTATTAAACCAACTACCAACCAATGAATTTCCAAGATACCATCTCATAACATGTATGGTATTCTTATTTTTTATCATACATTTATAAAGCGGTTTTTATGGACCACTTACTTTCCCTAAACTTTGGAAATATTCAGTAGTTATAATGATATCGAAACGAAACAAGCCTGCACAGCAACACTTAGTTCTTACCCTTTTTTTTTTTTAAGTGGGGGGCCAACGCACTGCGACCTTGATCAGGTCTATTGTGCTATGCCCCCCGGGTGCCACAGGCCTGCCCATAGCACCCGAACGGATGTCCAATTGAATATCCGTTCTACAACACCTCCATCAGGTTAAGATCCCTGAGGAATCCTAATACCCTGACGGGCTCTAGAGAGGGTATGTCCCCCTCCTCCACCTGGTAGCTGCCCAGGTCCCTTAACCTTCTCTGAGTGGCAGCCTCGCAGTCTGTTAGGAGATGTATTGGAGTTTCCTCCAACTCCCCACAGAATCTGCATGAGCTGTCACTTTCCAAGCCCAGCTTCACCAGGTGTCCTCTAAGTCGGCAATGCCCCGTGAGGAAACCCGTAAGTACGTGGAGCTTGTTCTTACTCAATCCAATGCAGGCCTCCGACCTCCGTTGGTTATAATTTCCCAAGCAGATCTTGGCCTGCCGCAACCCGGGGAGGGAGTACCAGAGTTGAGATCTCTTCGTCTCCTCCTCCTTCCTAAGTTCCTCCAACAGAAACTGGTCGCTAATCCCACAAAAAGGTTCCGGCCCCAGAAGTGGGGTCATAGTGCCTATCTTGGCCAAGGCGTCGGCCATCTCATTCCCTTCAATGCCAACATGCCCCGGTACCCACCAGAGTTTGCCGCATAAATTCAGACATAATCTCCCATTTAGTTATTATCTAATCATTAAATGTTAATTGACCGATTGGTATTGTCGCGTTCGTCAAGGATGCCCTCTCCTGCTTCTATTACAGCGAAAGGATACATACAGGTCCGTTCCTTTTTTTACTTATTCTTACCGCTAGTTTAGTATGTATATAAAAAAAATATTATTTTGCCTTGTAACTCTTATTAAACTCATTTAAGTTTAGCTCAATATATAGGAATATATAAGAATTCTATTATTTAATAGTAAATTTTCAAATCATTGATCAAATTAGTTAATTGCCCCTTTAAGGTTTTTATAAATACATAAACAATTTCCTGTATTTCGGCACTAAAATCACAAAATAAAGACAAGCTATCGTTGATTAATCTTTATTTTTCTATACAAAAGTAGTTGTGTCCAAGAAACAAATCAAGGTATTATTAATTTTAAGAAAACACTCTGATTAAGAAACATGAGCAAAATCCACTGCTGTCAGAATTATTTAAAAAAAATAAAAAAAAATGAAAATTCAGAAATCTATAAATTAGAACTCGGAGTTGTATAACTTTGACGTCCATCTGTAGACGGTCTAAATGATTCCCAAAATTTAAGCCTTTATATATATTTACTCGCCAGGCTAAAAAAACAAGAGTCAAGCCTGAAGCAGGCATTCTACACGATTTTATTCGGGACTTTTAACCCTTAAGACTTATTCACATGAGTATTCCTGCAATTTTTTTCTGGAATCCATTGTCTTCCAAACTAAAAGGTTCCGAAATATTCTGTTTCTGCTCACAAGTCTATAGAAACTTACTATTGCTTTAGAAATTATTGTAGCTTGTAATATTCATTATTTTCCTTCTTTAAAAATACTTATTATAAAAATATGTTCTACCTTAATCAATTAATAATTTAATAAATATATATTATTACAATTAATAAATAAATGTTTTCAATTCCAAAATAATGTAAAATTAAAGTGTGAATATTAATGAATTTTGTTAATGAAATGTTGGTTAAATGAAGAAAGGAATTGCAGTAGGAAACGTACGCAAAACAAACTAGGTAGCAGAAAGTTAGAAAATGAACGAAACTTCTGGTGTTTAGTTTCATAGGCTTTTAGCGACATAAAACGACTCTCAGCGGGATTCTAAGCTCTTTCCAACATTGCATACTTCCACACTAGTTGTGCCACTATTTTCCAACACATAAACCTCCTTTGCTCATAAATCACATTTTATTTCCTCTCAAACATCAGCCAGTTCGTACCTTTCTATTATTACCTTCAACTTACATTAGGTGTTCAACGTTAGGAAGTGGAAATACATTTGTAAGTTTAATTAAATATTTTATTTTCTCCGGAGAATGTTCCCTTTCCACTGTGTTTTTATATGAGTATCTGCAATAACCATTACTTTTAGATTCTAAATTACGGATTTATGGAGGTTCTTAAAGTTATAAAATGGAAATTTTGAATCAACAAATACTTTTTGAAAGACTGCATTACATAAAGAGTTGGTATAGTTATTTATTTATTTATTTGTGATAAAATATACTTTCCGTTATTGCTGAAAGTGGCATATTATGATGTGCCAATTTTTTCGAAATGAAGTTTTAGAAAGTGGTTTTTAGAAATGTAGCCCCCAATCCAACAATGCCATCGCGTTGGGATGCCATTGCTTCCTCCCCTGAGCGGAAGGAGAGCTGTTCGGCTGCTTTCCTCGATGTAAGGCAAGCCTTTGATCGAGTATGGCATGCCGAGCTGCTCTGGAAGCTCAAGGGCGTCCTTCCTTTCAAGTATTATCTAATCATCAAATATTACCTGTCGACCGCCACTTTCAAGTGTTGGTAGGTTCTTCCCTATCTCCCTTCCAACCTATCAAAGCTGGTGTTCCTCAAGGCAGCATACTAGAACCTTTATTATACACAGTATACACTGCTGACATCCCAACCGACCGTGAAACAGTTATTTCTTCCTTCGCAGACGATACAGCCATCTTTTCTATCCACACTGACCCAGTAATATCTCATAGACAGCTACAGAACCATCTGTCATCTCTTGAAACATGGTTCAAAAGTTGGAGAGTCAAACTAAACGAAAACAGATGCCAACATCGCCCTTCGGCACATTACCTCTCCACCTATATACTATAACAATATCCCATTACCTCCTGCTGATGTTGTCCGCTATCTTGGGCTTTACATTGACAAACGACTTACATGGAACCCACATTAACGACTCAAAAGAAGAGAACTGAACATACGATTCAGACTACTCAAAAGACTTCTGGGCAGCAGATCGAAACTCACACTACAAAATAAAAGACTCATCTATGTAGCCATTTTTAAACCTGTTTGGGCGTGCGGAATTGAACTGTGGGGTTCAACTAAGCGTGTCAACCTTCAACGTATCCAGTCCCTGCAATCTAAAATCCTTAGAACCATTGTCAACGTTCCCTACTATGTCTCTAACAAAACAATCCACACAGAATTAGGACATACCCTTCCTACAAAGACGTTATCAAAGCACCATACAATAAATTCCACATGTCCTTATCCGCTCATCACAATCCTCTTGTCCGTCGTCTTTCGTCCCGAGCCCTCCCTGAGAATCCTTCCCGACGCCCAAGAAACGTCAGTGGCCACGAGACTTGCTCACAGAAGAAAACAGAACACAGAACATTGTGAAAAACAAGAACACAGAAGATAACGAACATTAACAATAATTATTAGGAGTGCTTCTACTGGATAGTTTATCCTCTCTTTTTTAAAATTGGTCACACATATTCATTTATGGCAGCTATGCTGCTGTAAATAACGTAAAAAAAATGTAGGTATATTATATATATATATGTTGATATAAAAATAAAAAAATATTTATACCAGCGGTGGACGGTGGCGGATAGCAAACATGTTTTACTGTATACTACCGATATTGAGGTTATGACCGGGACCGTAATACATCTCAACTTTGCCATTCAAGTGTGCGTGTATGAATGGTTGTTAATGTGAAAGAATTGCTCCCCAAAAAATAATCGCAGAAATCCAAACTTGATATTTCATTTTGGTTCGCTAGGGGCCTGAACCGAATATAAACCGAATAAACTAAAAATATCACTTATTAAAGATTTTTATCAATATTTCCCGATTTTTCTCGCTATATGCCCTAGTAGTTTTCTTTAAACTTGATATATAAATTATATATATATATATATATTTTTTTGTGCACTGCATCCGGAAAGATGTAGCTTGCGCCCAGGAGCCTTTGCAGTGCTCTGCCTATTTCCAGGCAGTATTTTTTCAAGAGAAACAACACTGTCCATAAAGACTCTTAGAAAGAGAATATCTAAGGTCAAATTGCTGCTGGGCCGTCAAGAGGGTTATGGCCGTCCGTATGCAAAACGGAACTTTGCCGCCCCGAAAGAACTACGAAAACTCAAACTTGGCCGTATAAGTACCGCCACCGCATCTGATACGAAGGATTCAGACAAAAAATCCATCAACGGTTAGCGCGACTTTATTGTACGTGTCCTTTTTTCAGTTTGCGGGAAAATGATGAGTAGGAAGGGGTGAGGAAAACTTAACAAGAAAACAGTAGACGAGCAGCTTCTCAAAATTTGGACATAAAAATGAAATTATAAAGATACTCCCCCTATTTATTTTTTATACACCCAGCAATTATTTAAGTTTTTAGAACACTTTTCCTTTTTATTTTTATATAGTACTTTCCTCCTTAAATAAATTTTCTCTTAATCCATAATAATGATGTAGTCTAGGAGGAAGTTCTCCAAAAGAAACAAAGAGTATCAGGTTTGGTTCTGTATAGTAATAGAAATAACTTTCAAACCAACAAAATATACAAAAAGATACCAATGAATAAAAAAATAAAAATATACTTTTTTTATCAAGCTGTTAAAATAAAAAGATAAATTATGCACAAACACACACAAAGTAAAAAGAAATGTAGAATATAAGCTATTTATACACATATGATTAAACATAAAACTAAAAAAAAAAAATCGAACTCACAAATATATATACAATTGTACAAAATTTATCTTTTCTGGGCTAAACAAATATGGGCCTTACTATATGATCTCCTTTTGGCCGAGATGTATACAAAGTTTAAAGAAAATCGGGCGAGCCGTAAAAGAGGAGATGATTTGAATAGAGAAGCCTCTAACGTACCAGTACTCACAGCCTCCACCGGTACTCACACATGGCTCATACACACTTGACAATAAATATTATATTTTTCAATACTAGACAATAGAATAAAACTAAATACAGTATATAATGTATACAATACTTCGAAGTATACTGTAAGTGCTAGGTGGACTCTGTTTGCTCTTTATTTCTATCTTTGATACGTCAACTAACCTACAAACAAACACATGAGCACGTACGTCTTCCAATTTTTATTGAATTTTAATATTTATTTGATTTTATAAATTCCTATTAATAATACTGTTATAGAATCGTATTATTATTATCATGATGGTTAGAATTTGAATAGCTTGTGGTAGAATGATATGTCACTCCTCATGTGACGTACTGAGTAATCTAACGATG
This sequence comes from Triatoma infestans, assembly GCA_011037195.1. Taxonomy (NCBI): domain Eukaryota; kingdom Metazoa; phylum Arthropoda; class Insecta; order Hemiptera; family Reduviidae; genus Triatoma; species Triatoma infestans. The sequence goes on along the minus strand of JAAEAF010001954.1, from coordinate 19,889 downwards.
GGTGGGTCACCATCCATTAGTCATTAAGACTTGCACCGACAAACCATTGCAATATCACAGTCCTCTAAGAAAAGACCAATGAAAGAAGATTATTGAAGAGACATACTCTAACTTACTAACTCCACTGGCACGCACATTGACGCGCGTGGCTCACACACTTGACCTAAAGTTTAAATTTTTCAATACTAGACAATAAAAAATAAAACTAAATACAGCATGTAGTTAGTATATGCAATACTTCGAAGTATACTGTAAGTAATGTCTCCAATTTATGGAGACTCCCCACCAACTCTAATCTTTCAATAGCACATATACCACGACCATTTCAGTGAATGACATTTGTAGATTTATATGAATTCATAAACACCCATAGTTTGTTTTATAATCAGGGCATACTCAATTTTGAAACTTTAACATCATCGCTATACTTCATTTTACCAGGAGTAAGAGTAAAGATAAAGTCGTGTAAGTAAAGTAAAGTAAAGTAATGCCTGTTTTTTCGGGCGGCTTAACGTCCAACTACCAAATTAGAAAACATGGACGGGACCAGAATCACCTACTTTACTATTAACATTTTTCAAACGAATATAAAATTTAGCAGTTTATACTCGGGACTCGAACTGGGGACCTCCCAGTTACAAATCCATGCTCATAACCACTACACCAACACCCACCCATGAAGTAGTGTAAATATATCATACCATAATTTCTAAAACAAAAAAAAATTTAATATAAAAAAAAAAAGTTATTAAAAATAATCAATTCTGGTATAAGATAACATTTAAATAAGGTTATATGAAACTAAAATATGCTGAATATACAAAAGTTAAAGCAAAATGTTTTAAATTAATCCTTTAAAAATGTTTTTAACCATTAAGAGAGTACATTATATAAAAGTATAAAAAAATTTAGAAGCGCTGAGTCTACTTATTTTCGATATTAGACATTATTCTCACATAATTTTTTTTTAAGGTCAGTATTTATTAAATTAGGATAAAAATCATGGTAGTTATCAAATTTAATGCTATCTTAAAATGAACTTTAATAACTGTCTTCCGTTTAAATGAAGCTTTAAATTTTGGGCAGCTATTAACCCTTCCTTCTAAAGGAGGTTGGCCCTATTTTGGTTGGGAAATATGGTATGATGCGGGGGGGTATGGAGGAGGCCTCAGATTTACGTTCCTTGGTAAGTAATTTAAAATATAAGGGTTAGAAGAGCGTGCTTCTTTAGTTAGTTGCTTGCTGTTCTCACCCTCACCAAAAAAAAAAAAAGCCAGGTAAGGAAGAAAAATAGTCAGTAGAGAGAAAGAGAGGGGGAATGAAACAGAAAGAGCTTGTTAAGGGGGGGGTTGGGTTTTTACGACAAACTTATTCAAATTATCTTCCCCTTTTTTGTTTGTAGAGATACAACCATTTTGGTTGGTAGATTCTCATATTGGAAAATGCTAGGTGTCTTTCCTTTACCACTTTGTGCATAACAATTACAATTTACAACTAACGATTTGCCATGGGCAAAGCAGTTTGCTGTCCTAGTTTGTGCCCCCTAATATCATCTGTTTCCCACTACTCCGTTATTTGTAGTGCATTGCACACTTACTATAAAGGAAATTGTACTCTATATATGTAAAAATAAACGTAATTTGGATGCAAAGTGCGCAATACAAAGGCACCGTCTAAATTACTTGGACTGTATACACTCCTAACCACGGTCGTATTGTTAAACCTCATTATTAGGCATGAAATTACAACTTGTTGGCGGAATTGTCTGATTATCAATCAAGGCATAATGTAAAATGAATACAAAATTTGAATTCTAGACGCCTTTAGAAGTTTACTTGGACTTCATATTACATCCGGAATGTTTATGCTACAGAAAGGTTGCCCACATGTTTAATTCAAGGGTTTTATGATCATCGTCACTGTAGTGGCGTTAACAGCCATATTTTTACAATGGTTCAGAGGAAAATAATAACTCTCTGATTTCCATAACATGTCTTTATTAGGCGCTGATTTTTTTTATTGCATTATGTGGTGGTTCAGATCTACAAGTCAGCGTCACCATCGCTGATTGATTTTACATTAAACGCCCTTACACCGCTGGGTAGTCATGATTTTGTTAACTAGGTCCGCCCCAAGTTGCCTACCTCAGAAATTCATATTCTAGAAGAAGAGACATGGACATATTCAAGACACAGATATTCTGTCCCCTGTGATGTTACGTCTTCAGTAGTAAGTAAATATTATGTAGCTAAGAAAGATACATATGAGTAACTGTGACAAGTGAACCAATGGAAGTGCACTACTGAACATAGATCGCTAGTTAAATTTCTAACCGGCAGATCTGCTCAGTTGAGTTGTTGACCCCACGTGGTTTACAAGCCCTAGCCCACGTGGTCTAGAAGCCGAGAATATAAATTTGGCTAGCGATCTATGTTCAGCAGTGAACTTTCCATTGGTTCACTTGTCTCACTTACTCGTATGTATCTACTTTAATTTCATAATATTTACTAATAATGACGTAACGTCACACACCGTCACTCAATCAACATCACCATTTTACTTCACCGCGTCTCACCCTTTTTCTAAATACTCTAACTGTATATTGCCTTTGTTTGTAAAGTTATAAGTTTACATTTAATTATAATACAGTACAAGTTAGTTTCTAGTTAATAATTTTCTTCTTTTCGATATATATATATATCGACGGCGTGTATACCCACACACACACATGGACCATTTTATCAAAAACAATTTATTGGACACAGGGAACCTCAAAACGTGTATTTCCGGTGAAAGCTCGATATTCTGACAAGATTAAAATACATCCTCTAACATTGTTGGTGAAAAAGACGTCAAACACCTGTAGACAGAAAATAAAAATCTTAATTCTGGAAGATATGCTTGATTCTTGTTCTTTGTTTATACATTCATAGTATAAAAATATTGTTAATTACTATATTATCAACTTGTTCTGCGTTTAAAAAAGTACCTTTTCTGTCGTTTCTTTAATTGTATCTTTTATATATAGCAGACTTATCATGTCACAAAGCTTGTGAGTATCTAGAGAAGTCAGTTAGAAGTCTCAAAAATTTGTTTTCTAATCTCTGAAGTTTCAAGTTAGTTGGATAAGGCGAAAATCCCTTGCGGGAGCAGTGTTCGTTAGTAAATATTCTCATAACTGCCACGTAATAAGGATTTTATTTCTATATTTAGTCTGGAATTTGGATTCAGTAATGGAAAAAGTGAAGCAAATAATCCCTTGCATGTGACATTCACGTGTGGCAACATAATACAATAAATTGTGATTTAAAAAAAAAAATCTGATGTGAAACACTCACAAGGCTTTCCCTTACTCCATTTTACATAGTTTTATAATCTGTAGATTTTCGAACTCTAATATATAACGCATCTTATTATTATACTTTATTTGTTTAATTAGTTCGATTCCTTATATTTATGTTTTTGCAAAAAACTTGATTTTGATTGAATTAACTCATGCGTAGATTACAATCTTTACAGTAAGTACTCATTCAATACTTTCTGCATTATCCCATATATGATACAGTTAAAAACTCCAAGTGTAAGCAAAGTTTTTCAACTAAATATTATGTATTCATTGCAGAAATTATTAGGGGTGTTTAACATCAATTTTATTTTGTTCCATTAGTATAAACGGTCAAATACAAAATGGCGGATCTCGCATTTCTGCCTATTTCTCTTTTGCTTTCTTTTTTGATTTTTTTTGTCTTTATAGGTCACATTAATTATGTAAAATAGTAAATATTATATAAGAAATAACTTGATTTATTCATTTTTTTCTATTAAAAATTTTCATTGCTCTCATTGAAGTATATAAGGAGAAAATTATAAAAAAAAAAAAAAAATATAAACTAGATTTTTCATAGAAATAATTAGCTATAAATAATTAGCCAATTGCAGTGAAGAAGTGAAGTTGTCAAATGTGGGCGTGGTCCAATTGATAATTCTAAAGTTCTGATTGGCCTAACATTCACGCCTATATTTGACACCTTCACTACTTCACTGCGATTGGCTAACTATTTATAGATAATTATTTCTATAAAAAATCAGTTTAGAACTTTTTTTACTAATTTTTCCTTCGTAGGTATTTTATGAATTATTAAATTGTTCAATAAAAATTTATTATAAGTAGGTAATAAAGAGGGCTTCGAGCCCACCAAAAAAGTCCAATATGGCGGCCAAACCCAATTTCAAGCTAAAATTCTAATCTTTTAGCCGCTACTCAGAGGTTACAGCCAAGGCCAGATCAGCCTAACCTCGACCCCAGGTCAAGATTGAGCCAAATTCTAATCTTTTAGCCGCTAATCAGAGGTTACAGCCAAGGTTAGCCCAGCCTAGCCTTGGCCCAGGTCCAGATGGCGCCAAAATTCTAATCTTAGAGCCGCTAATCAGAGGTTACAGCCAAGGCCAGATCAGCCCAACCATGTAGCATGTTAATCAGCTTAGCCTTGTTTACTATCCAGTTCGATAGCACCCTAACCGCGACCCCCGGTCAAGATAGTTAATATTAATAAGATGATGTAAAATTATTTAAAAATGCGTATGTAATGATGTGGAGGAAGTTATATTATTATAGAGCTGCTCTATATCAGCGACCCTGAGGTGAAGATAGCATGATAATTAATAAGAATAAGTTGAGTTAAATTTATTATTACATAATTTTGTTATTTTCCATATATCATCCTAACCATGACCTCTAGGTTAAGATACTAAGATTATTTTGTTGCAAAACATATTTTATCTTTATATCAGCTAATATGAAATGAAAAATCATGTTACAACATGATATAAATGGAAAAAAACGGGGATGATAATACACTCAACAGAATTATATATAAGACGAACCATTTGTTTCAATTAAACATACGGTTTTGAGTTGCCGAGTTCATCACTGCACAAGATAAAACATGTGAGTAAACATTTTACTTAACTAAAAAAATTATTATTAAGTAACAGTTATAAGATTTTGTTTATTTTGTTTTTTAAGGAGTCTTTGTAAGATTTTAAACAAAAATATACGTAGAAGAGGAGAGTATATGAAACTAGAAGATCTGAATGTGAATAAGAAGTATAAAATTAAGCAATTGGATATCGCCGAGACAAAATATGGGCGTACTCTGAGGGCTACTATAGATTATAAAAATAAGCAAGGTTTTATATTTCTTCCAAAACGAATTCTATATAATTTGACAGAGGACGAATTAAATAATTTTAAGGAGATGTACATAGTTTACCGAGGTAAAGAAGAAGGACGTCAGTGTTTTGAGTTTGTTGAGGCAGATGCACCTAAACGAAAGAAAAGAGGTGCATCGGAGATAGAATCTGATATGTAAGTAGAAAAAAAAAAATTTAATAATGTGAATTCTCTTTTATATTATCTAATAATGTTTTACCTATACAGATCTAGTGAGGATGAGGATGTGTTTGCAAGGAGAATACGACATATAGAAGAAAAGAAGAAGCAAACAAAAGGAATATGTGAATCAGAGGATGAGTCTGATTAGGATAAAATTCATTTTTTGGAATAATTCTAATATTATGCTTGTAAGACCATCATCATTGTATTTAACATTATAATAAAATAAGAAATATTATAATAGCACATTTTATCAACCACCCATCCATCCTTTACAGGAATGAAATATGAGTCATCCTATATATATAATATCAACCACCTATTATTTCAAGCTTAGTTTGAAGGATGGGTGATCATTGGAAAAAAATTATAACTAGTGATAACTATCAAAAATTTCTGTCTCTATTACCTAATGTGACGGTGGAAAAAAATTTGATACTAGCGCAGAAATGCATAAATTTGAAAATGAAATTACTAAAGCTAGAACAGTATGCTAATGAATATATGGAAAAGGTGCCGAATAAACATTATAAACAGTGCGTTTGGTCCAACCCTAAACAAAGGTGCGGCCCTGATACGTGCATATGCTGTTTAATAGATAGATTGGCGTGGCAAATTGAATGTGATTTAAAGGATGTGCCTGAAAAAAATGGTAGGGGTGATTATTAAGATATTGAGCAAAGGTATCTTTTCAGTAGTGTGTTAAACATGGCCGTGAATGAAACAGGGTTGCAGTTAACTACAAGTTTTCCACTCAACAGACATAACTCGAAAACTATAATCACAGGTATTTCTCAAGATAGTGTACCACTCATAGCTTTGAAGACTAAGAAAAATGGCATAATCTATCTGAGTGTAGATGAATGGGCAACTCTAGAATCAAATAAACAGACATGCGAAGATTTTTTCAAAGGTTCAACTTCTCCATCAACAATCAGTCTCAACAACTATAACATAGTTTTTACTAAATCAGGTCAAAAGAAGATCACTATTCATGGGAAAGCAACTTGGCTTGAAGACCTTCTCTCTTTACAACCCACCAGCATTAATTTTATTAGAAATGAATACTTCAAACTTCAAAACATCTTTAAGGATGTCAATTACCAGTTGAATTATTTATCAAAACTATGTAAACCAAATACTCTATTACCATATTATTATAAAAATGTTGAGGATGAATAAAATACTTGTATTTAAAAAAAAAATAGCTGTGTTTTATTTAATTTAATAAATCAGTTACATATATCCATGAGGGTTTTTTAAACCCCAACCATTTTACAAACAATCTATCATTATTACGTTTTAATATTTTTTCTACAAGATAAACATCTTTATATTTAGTTTTTTGCAATTCTTGTGCATAAAATGCACCTTGGATGGGTTGTGCAGACATATCTTCCAACAAGTAAGTATATGGAATGGTGTGTTGTACACGCCTTATTTTAAATATTTCAGCACTCCAATTGGGTTTATAACCTTTGGTAAAAATCGTTCGCCTTTTGGAAACACGCACATAATCACCTTCCTTAAATCGCTGTTTATCCTTTCGTTTACTTTGATTGGAGTAAACGTTGGTTAGAAGAGTGGCCGCATTGTCAACGCCTACCTCAGAAGGTTTCATTCCAATTGTGCGATGCACTTTATTGTAGCTGTTTATTAAATCGGGTAAATTTTTTATATAATTGTAGGTACCCTGAAGATTGAACAAGCGATACAACATAGATTTAAATGTTCTATTAAATCGTTCAACAATTGAACTTTTCATCACGCTATAAGTACTGTAGTGGTTTATGTTGTATTGTTTCATCAATTTCTTGAAGAGTGTATTGTAGAATTCTTTTCCATTATCCGTCTGGATATTGTTAGGTATTCGACCACTCGTAGTTAGAATATTTTCCAGCGCTTTGGCGACATCTTGTGAACTTTTAGATTTCACAGGCACTACCCAAGCATACTTGGAGAAGCAGTCAATCACTGCTAGTATATATTTATATCCATTGTTCTGGCGTGCATAAGGAATCATCTCAATTAAATCCAACTGCCATAAATCATCAATACCCTTAAGAAGCACACGTCTTCTAGGATAGTGCACTCGTGCCGGTTTATGAAGTTCATTGACTACTATTTCCTTGGTTGTTGACATTTAGCATAAACTTTTTAAGGTAGCTCAATGTGACAACATCTGAAGGATGAACTGGGTCTTGCACATTTGATATTCTTCGTCCAAGTGCATTATATATATTCGTAATGGGTACACCCTCTTCCGTTTTTGGTATGATCAGCGCAGTACTTTCCAAAAATCCCCTTGTTACACAATCATGTTTGTCTTCAGGATCAAGCACATTATTATACGTTTATTTCCAACGTTTATATGATTCGCTCGCCAATTGGCTATATTGGCCAAACTGTCAGCATATATTTTATTCACGGCATCATTAACACCTTTGGGTGTACTAACATTAATTATGCGTTTATTACCCACATTCACCACATTAGCCTCATCATCCATCAGTTGGGTAAATTTATCTCTAAATGATGAATATTCATGGCGGCCAAATTTATCAACCGACATGTTGAACTGCTACTTAATAAATGATTCCAGATTCTCGCAACTCCTCTATTATAGACTGAATTTCATTTTCATGACCGGTGTGACCAGCAGCCGATGATGCATACAATAGTCGAAGTCGATCTACCAATTCATTTGGGTCATCCCAGTATTCATAAATGCTTTGACCCTCCCACATCCCTGTACCACTCAACGGTCTATTTCTGGTAGATCTGGTTCTCCCTGTGGGGGGTGGTGATGAATGAGGCGTAAAAAGAGGTGCAATGATATGTTTATACTTCCAACCACGATTAGAACTAATACCTTTTTCCCCGCTGAACTGCTGTTTGTGAGCGTTACTAACTTCTAAGATTTTCTTATAATTTTCTAAATCCTGTTCAGAATAGTCGGTCGGTTGTTTTAAAAATAACAATTGAAATAATCCAGGTGTACCTTCATACCATTCATTATTTACATTAATGTCATCACCATCAATGGTTACTTGAGCATTTCCTATAGCCATACCACCTTGTGGGAGTATTCGAATACCATATCGTCTATCCATATCGCCGGTTTCCGATTTTTTTATTTTAATTAAATAAGGACGTATCTCAGAGCCAATCCCATGCTCCGCTTCTAAACTTCTTTCAAATGTTTCCTCATCAAGTTGCTGTATCTGCTTTAGAGGTGTACTTGTCTCACCAACATCTTCAAATGTTTCTTCTTTTTGTAAAAAAGGTATGCTTTTATAAGTCTGCAGAGGGGGTAATGATGGCTCAGTTGAAGTGGAAGCATCTTTTAATGGTTTTTCATCTTTGATAATCCGCTGCTCTTTCTGATACACTAACTCTTTAAGTGGTTTAGTTATAGGTTCCAACTTCTTTTCTATATCATCCTGAGAGAGCTGAAGTCCTCTCTTCAAACTTTTATACTTTTCACGCAACGATTTAGTGGTTTTAATAAGTTGTTTTGTAGCTTTTGTATCCATCCTAAGTTGTTTTGAATCCATATTTGGAAATGATGGATGTCTATACGTTTCCACTCTATATATAGATAAATGTATCCAAATCTTTCCTAAATCTACCATTGTGCATATCTCGTGTTTTATCAATAGTTAGAAACCCATGGCGATTCTGCCAACAGATATTGCACATCTGTTTAAACTTGTCAAATGAAATATTGGGCGAACTTATATGATCACTATAAACATGTCTTAAATTCAATTCATCCTGTTCAAAGAGAATAATAAAATTTGCATTATCACGAACCAAATGTTTAGGTATTTTTGCATAACTTTGGCACAGATAGAAGCAATCAATTTGCTTATGGCGGCCCATACTAAAATATTTACGAATGTTTTCCTGTTCATCCATGGAGATATCATCAAAAATTATAATCGAGTTTGGTTCGGCATTGTTGGGAATCTGTTGAGCATTATCAATTGTAAAATAGCCAATTTCTGGAACCAGTTTAAAAATGTTCTCTAAATATATATATTTGTCTTGTTGAATTGATCTACTGCATATATAAACATTGGTGAATTTCAAACCATTTGAGTGTAACAACAAACAGACCATAAGATTTGTTTTGCCAGATCCAGAAGTCCCACAAATGAGCGCTCTTATACTATCTGGTAGCAGTAATCCATGACGATTTAATTTCACAGGTTCATCATCTTTTAGAAGCATTAATTGGTTGGCAATAGGGAATTTTTCACTTTGCTCCTCTAAACGCATGGTAGGTTGTGGGCTGTTGGGTATATATATATACGTTCAGGTCCGAATTTGCTATCATAATGAGAAAGAGGATTAGTGGGCGAGGTCTTATAAATTCAGTGATTAACAAACTACCTTTTGAACTACACATACCCGGTTATAGATACTGTGGTCCTGGAACCAAATTACAAGAGCGGTTACAGCGTGGAGATAGAGGAATAAACCCTTTAGACGAAGCCTGTCGTGAACACGACATTGCATATTCAAAATATAAAGATATAGGGTCAAGACATAAAGCTGATCGTATACTTGTTGAAAAAGCTGGGCAAAGAACAAAAGCTAGTGACGCATCTTTTGGTGAGAAGGCGGCGGCCTGGGCAGTTACAAAAATCATGAAAGCTAAGTTGAAAATCGGCGCCGGGGGGAAGAGAGGTGGTGGCAGAAAGGTGAAGAAAAATACAAAGATGAGGAAGAGGAAAAGGACTCAGATGAGAATTTTACCAATACCAAGAACTGGAGGAATTCTACCATTTCTATTACCATTATTCGGCGGGCTTTCAGCTATTGTGAGTTTAGCTGGAGGAGCGTCGGCTATAGCTAAAGTCGTAAAGGATACACAAGCGGCTAGAGATCGGTTAGAAGAGATGAGAAAGCATAATAAAAAAATGGAAGCACAACAAGTTGGCCATGGATTTTATCTTAAACCTTATAAAAAAGGATATGGTTTGCAAATTAAAAGGGATTGACTAATTCCGAATAGAGCATTGACAAATATAGAATTGATGAAATTTGCTAAAGATGTACCATATTTTAGAGGAGTGTATATGCGTGACACTTTGCCAAAAAGACCAAAAACGTATGAATGTGCAATTGTAAACTTGGATTCTATCAATAACATGGGCACCCATTGGGTGGCATATATTAAAAAAGCAGAGTGGAATATTTTGACCCTTTTGGTAACCTCAGGCCACCATTAGAATTGTTGTATTACTTAAGCGGATGTGATATAGTGTACAATAGGAAGAGATACCAAGTTTGGAATACACCATATTGTGGGCATTTATGTTTACAATTTCTATATAATAACGCATGAATTTGAAAAACATATCTTAGTCATGTCGTACACGTTCACATTAACTGGCACATCTAGTATGCTTAGTGCAAACATTTTTCCACCAATTGACTTGACAGATGATGCTGATTATACTATTGGTTTACTCAGCTTTCAGTCATATAATTCCATACCAAACATTATAGAAGGTGTGAATAACAAATTCTACTATGGTAATAAAATAATCAGTTTACCTACTGGCACCTATGAAGTTGATGCTATAGCAAATTATATAAAATCGCACATGACGTCTACAGATTCCATAAAACTGAAAGGCAATTTAAATACATTAAAGATGGAATTGGAGTGCACCAAACCTGTGTATTTTAATAGAGAGCATTCGATTGGACCATTATTAGGCTTTACCGAACCAAAGGTATTAAAACCTATGGTTAGACATAAATCGAATGATATTGTTAATATTCAGAGTGTAAATACAATTGTGGTGAATTGCAATATAGCTTCCGGTTCATATAGGAATGGAAAACTTGGACATACCATATATGAATTTTCGCCCATAGTACCACCAGGTTATAAATTAGTTCAAGAACCTTCACCAGTCATTTACTTTCCAACTAACGTTAAGGTGATTGACAATATTACGCTAACTATTACTGATCAGGAATACAATATAATAGATTTTCGCAAAGAAGTGATTACTATTCGATTACATTTGAAGAAAAATGGGCATTGACTTCCAAAAGTATAAAAGCAGCTATGTACGGAGTAACCCGTACAGTATTGAAGAGTACATCGGTTAACACCTTCAAACGTTAGATTTCTACAACAACAAGTGGGAGTTTCAGTGAGACCGAAATGGAAGAGATTCTAAATGTTAATGCAGATGTGAGCTTCGAAGAAAGGATAACCGATTTTGAGTATCACACTCATCAACCTTACACGCAATCGTTTAACAACTCTGATGAAATTATAATCGCCGTACAACAGCAGGACATCTGCACCGTTCCATCCAAAAGTTTTCTCTACATTCAAGGGCAATTAGTGAAAGAAGGTGGTGGGAAAATAGATATACAGGACTTGAGATTTGTGCGAAATGGATTTCTACATTTGTTTGATGAAATCAAATACCAGTTGAACGGTGTATTAATTGATCATGTTCGCAACCCGGGAATTGTCAGCACATTAAAAGGTTATACATCCTTTAACAGTGATAAAGTGAAAGCGTTGCAAATGAGCGGTTGGGTGCTCCCTGATGCATATTCCGCAATGACTGATGATGATGGGAATTTTGACGCATGCATCCCTATGGATATTGTAATGGGATTTTTCGAAGATTACAATCGAATAATACTACAAGGAAAACATGAATTGATTCTGCACCGCAGTAGAACTGATGATAATTGTATTCAAATATTAGCGGCGGATGCAAACGCTTCTATTACATTGAAATCAATACAATGGAAAGTTCCTTATGTTAAAGTGTCCGATGAACAGAAGTTGAAATTTTTAAATTTTATCGATAATGGTAAAACAGCGTATATGGCTTTTAGATCATGGGATCTTGTAGAATACCCATCCTTACCGGCCACCAACAAGCATATTTGGACAGTGAAAACTACATCAAATCTGGAAAAACCACGATATGTAATATTGGCATTCCAGACAAACAGGAAAAATAATAAATCAATGGACAATTCGCATTTTGATCATTGTCAAATTACAAATGTTAAATTACATCTAAATTCAGATATTTATCCGTATGATGATTTAAATATAGACTTCTCCAAAAATCATTTTACTATCCTGTATTATATGTACCAACATTTTCAACATAGCTACTATGAAAAACCATGTGAACCTATATGGAGTAAAGATAAATTTAAAACTGATGCGCCAATTATTGTAATCGATTGTTCTCGTCAGTCGGAAGCGATTAAATCATCCTCAGTTGACATCAGAATAGAGTTGGAAACAGCAGATGCGTTTAAAGCTAATACTACAGCTTACGCTTTAATTCTCCATGACGCACTTGTGGAATATAACCCCCTTTCAGGTTTGGTCAAAAGACTATAAAAACCTCAGAAGTTGGGTTAATAAATTCAGTTCATTACTATCATGTGTGCGGTAGCAATCATAGATATTCAAGGCTATCTCAGCTTTGAACATGCATTTATTGTGAAGGAGTTGGCCATTATTGATGTGACCGGTTCACAGAAGCATTGGATTTTCAAACTTCCTCCTTATGGAAATCCACACTCAGGACCCAATAGATGGGTGTATAGAAATCTGCACGGTATCGCATGGGAAGTTGGCGATATTGAATATGAGGAATGTAATAATATTTTGAAGAAATTCACTCAAGATTATCAATATCTATATGCCAAAGGAGAGGAAAAATGTAAATTTTTGAGTGGTATAATTGATAAAACTGTTTATAATCTACAAGATTTTGGCTGCCCTAGCCTCAAACATCTTTGCACATATCATCACACACAAGCCTTAAAGTGTGAATATCATTCGGACACTAAATATAACTGCTCTGCACAATTTTGTCAAATGTTATTGTCTTGGATGCTGCAAAACGCTTCTAAGGTGGACTTAGCAAATGCCTCTGTTAGAGAAAACACCTTCAACCATTGGAGATTGAAGCCAAGTGCTGCGCTATTAGCATTCAACGGTTTTGTCAATGTGTCTAACAATTGTGCTAAATGTATTTATTGTGGTGTAAAAATTGATTATGATGTGAATGATTGTGTTTGTAAAATACATAGATCTGATTGTATTTGGTTTCAAATTCATGGTATTCAATAACAATTATCAATAAAATATATTTTATTTTTAAAAATGTCTTTTTCATTATATCACCCAATACATTGCATAATATATATACAGATTACAAAATATAAAATTTAATAATTCACCTTAATCTTATTATTTTATCATGCTATCTTAACCTCAGGTCGCGGCTATGCGATATAGAGATGCTCTATCTACATTTTTAACTTATTCGAATTTAATCTTTTTCCCTATCATAACACACTTATTTTTAAATAATTTTACCTTTTTTCCAAACTTATGTAATAAATTTAATTTTTAAAATTTACCTCATCTTATTAATTTACTATACTAGCATTATATCAACTTTTAATTTAATCTTTATTTACCTTAAATACTTTTACCTTTTTTATAAATGTCCGTTTTTCTATATTTTTATTTTAATCTTATAGTAATAATATAATTCATCCCCAGCATTACATACGCATTTTTAAATAATTTTACATCATCTTATTAATTTACTATACTAGTATTAAATCAACTTTTATTTTAACCTTTATTTACCTTAAATACTTTTTACCTTTTTTTATACGTTTTTTCTATATTCTATTTTAATCTTATTAATTATCGTGCTAACTTGACCGGGGGTCGCGGTTAGGGTGCTATCGAACTGGATAGTAAACAAGGCTAAGCTTTTTATTATTGATTAACATGATACATGGTTGGGCTGATCTGGCCTTGGCTGTAACCTCTGATTAGCGGCTCTAAGATTAGAATTTTGGCGCCATCTGGACCTGGGCCAAAGCTAGGCTGGGCTAACCTTGGCTGTAACCTCTGATTAGCGGCTAAAAGATTAGAATTTGGCTCAATCTTGACCTGGGGTCGAGGTTAGGCGGATCTGACCTTGACTGTAACCTCTGAGTAGCGGCTAAAAGATTAGAATTTTAGCTTGAAATTGGGTTTGGCCGCCATATTGGACTTTTTCCCTGCGCCAGACGGCCTTTCTTCTTATGACGGCAGAATAACACTCATTGTTTTTATGCCTGTAGCACATCTCTGTTGCGAAACTAAGCGGCGAACCGCGATAGTTCATGTTTCGTCTTGTGTTTTAAGTTTTATGGACAGCGAAATAGAAGCGAAATGTATCGAATTTCTGTTTCGCTGCCCATAGAACTTACAACACAAGGTGTAACTCTATCGCGGTTTTGCCGCTCGAGTTCCGCAGCGGAAGTGTGCTAAATTTTAACCTCTTCTTCCCTAATAGGGAAGAAGAGGTTAAAAATAAAACATTTGGTAAATTTTAATAATTAGATCTTTTTATTAAACTCTTATTTATCTTATATAATTACATTACAAAACCCTATTATATACTTATAGCTATTTAAACTGTTATTTATCTTATCTACATTACAGTACCACCCTATGTACCTAAGTAAGTATATAAATTACAAACAAAATATTTAAGAAAAAATCACTTTTCGTGCTTTTGCATGAGCGAAATCTTTAATTATGTCATCAATCTCAATTTTTACGTCATGTTCAATACTTATTAATGACAAACTTGTTAACCTACTTTGCGTCAATGTTGATCTAAGGTAGTTTTTAATTATTTTAAGTTTAGAAAAGGATCTTCCTCTTTGAGCTACAGTAACTGGTAATGTAAGGTAAATCCTAAGTGCTATGGACAGATTCGGGAACACTGAAATTAAGTTACTCCTAAACAAATAGTTTAAAATATCCAATGGCGAAGTTGAATCAGTGTCAAACATCGGTAATGTCTTAGCTGTCTCAGGGAGCGCCGCGGCGCCCCCTGAGACGGCGGCGCCCGTGTGCATTGCACACCCTGCACTATAGGTTAAGCCGCCCCTGATTAAAGTTCAGAATTATTCGATATAAATCTAATCATACATACCAAACCAATTTACATAAAATCGTTGACCAATTATTATTAAAAATGTTATTTCTTTGAAAAGAATAATTTACAAATACAAATTTAAATGAATATATTTTCATGTAACGTTTTTTTCCACAGAGATTTTCTCTTATAAACAAACCACTGAGCCCAAATGATTTCTTAGTTCCAAAAATTCACGCAAGAAAGCGTCACTTATCGGGCACGACTTTACTTTAGCGCTCCTAGTGGTCAGTTTTTCTGTTAGAAAATGAAATTTGTTTGTTTTTAATGAGGGGGAGGGCTTATGTAAAGCTTTATCTGTACGTTATGAAAATATATGGAGTTGGTTGGAGGGGAAAACATAGGTCACTGCTCCCAAGGGTTGTTTTTTACTAAGTATTGTTTGTAGCAAATGGTCTTTGTGTGTGTGTGTGTGTGTGTGTGTGTATTTGTGAGCAGCATAGCTCAAAAACGAAAAACCATAGAAAGTTCAAACTTGATATTTCGTTTACGTATCACCATGGCATCTGACATTGGGTCATTTGTCAAAATTCCTCAACCGGAAGTACCACTTTACTTGAAGTTTTTTATTTTTTACTTTTTTTCTCAAAAATGGCTCCAACGATTTTCTTCAAACTTAGTATATCAACTACACATACAAAGAGCTAGAACTTTTATTTGAAACATTTCTCTGGGAAAATTCATATAATGGCAGTTATGGGGGAGAGGTTGTTAGGTTTTAATCTAAAGTGCTATTTCAGTTTATTAAACAATTCTATCATATAAATAATGTTAATTAGAATTGAATATGTTGTTGAAATTCCGAGTTTAAAAAAAAAATCGGATAACCGGAAGTGCATTTACTGTGCTACTTTATTCAATGATTTTTTTTTCACTTTTTCGCGATTTTCTCGAAAATAGCTCCGACGATTTTCTTGAAACTTCCAATATAAACTACACATTCACAGATCTACAACTTTTATTTAAAACATTTATCTGGGAAAAATTTTTTAATGGCACTTTTGGAGAAGGAATAGGGTTATGTTTTTTCCTTAAAATGCTATCATACTTGATTATATAATTCTATCATCCAAACAAAATTAATTAGAAATAAATAGATGGCCATAATTCTTAGTTTCAAGAAAATTATTAACGCAGAAGGTGCGCTTTTCACTGGATAGTTTTTTTCAGTTGTTGACAAATTTCATTAAATTTGGCACACAAACTAAAAAATTTGTCAATGATGATTTTGAGAACTGGAGTAAGAGAAAGTTGTGTGAGTGTTTCACACCAATTTTTTTTTTTTTTTTTTGTCCATTCACTGAGTAAGAAGGAAACTTAAGGTATCGCCTTCTGTGTCTCCCACAGTGTATTTTTTGTCTGTTCATTGAAGAAGTGGTGGGGAAATCGTAGGGCTTCTGTGTGTCCTTAAAGTGTTTGTTTTTTTTGTTCATTCACGAAATGAGTTGAAGAAAACTTAATTAAAGAATATAATGAAATAATTGAGAACATTTATAATGTTTAAATTTAAAATTTGAATCTGGATATTAAAGTGGTCCCGCAAAACATTGCCTAGATCCCAACTCCTTGGAGTCGACGCTGCTGAATATGTGTTTTTTCAGAGTTTACAGATAATTATCCCGTCACATTGGCTCTTCGCGTATATTTCGAAAAGGTCTATTATTTGAATCATTACAGTCTATCTAATGATATAATGAATATTCCTAGGTTAGAACAAGGAAAAGTTTTACCACGTGAATTGTTTCGTATCAATTGTCTGTTTGCCTGTTCTATAATTATCATTATAGAAGAGAAACTTTAACTTGTTATGTTTTTTACTTATTTTATAAAAATAAAACTCTTTTTCTCTGCTTGCCTGCTACGACTTCATCACGCAATTGCAAATGATTATTATTGTTGGAATATCGTATTACTAATATAATTCTATTTCTTTTTATGTCTACTATACTCCTCTCTATTATTTTATTCAGCGAGGTTAAATTGGTCACTAAATTTATTGAAAAGAAGGAAACAATTTTTAAATATCTCTTTTATAATTGAATTTATAAACAATTTTAAAAAAATCTGGTGTGAAACTCTAACGCAACTTTCTCTTACTCCAGTTCTCAAAATTATAATTGACAAATTTTATAGTTAGTATACCAAATTTAAAGAAATTCGTCGAAAACTGAAAAAAAAAACTGTTCAGTAAAAGCGCACTTCCGGTTAAGTAATTTCTTTGAAACTCGGAATTTTGGCCATCCATTTATTTCTAATTAATTTTGTATGGATGATAGAATTGTATAATCAACTATGATATCACATTAGAGAGAAACATAACCCCACCCCTCCCCTAAACATGCCCTTAAATGAATTTTTCCAGAGAAATGTTTTAAATAAAAGTTGTAGATCATTGGATGTTTAGTTTATATAAGGATTTTCGAGAAAATCGTTTGAGCCATTTTTGTGAAAATCGCGAAAAAGTGAAAAAAAATCATTTAGTGAATTGTTAAAACAAACGCACTTCAAGTCATCCGATTTCGTTTCAAACTCTGAATTTTAACAACAAATTTAATTCAATTTAACATTATTTAGATGACAGAATTGTCTAATAAACTGAAATAGCAATTAAGATAAAAACCTAACCTACCCATCCCTCAGAAGTGCCCTTAAATGAATTATACCGGAGAAGTTTTTCAAACAAAAGTTGTAGATCTTTGTATGTGTAGTTGATATATCTAGTTTAAAGAAAATCTCCGGGTCCATTTGTGAGAAAATCACAGAAAAGTAAAAAAAAACAACTAGTAAAGTGGTATTTCCGGTTGAGGAATTTTGACAAATAACGCACCGTCAGATCCCATTCTGATACCTAAACGTAATATCAAGTTTCAACTTTCTACAGTTTTTCGTTTTTGAGCTATGCTGTTCACACACAGAGACTTTGCTAAAAAAACACTTTTTTGGACTCAGGGGACCCTCAATACGGATATTTCCGGTGAAAACTCGATATCGAAAATTTGACTCCATTACAATATTTTCTCTTACTAGAAGTAAGAGAAAGTAAACAAAAAAAAACGACTATTGTCCTAATATAAAATTTTGAAGGCTTAAAATTCTTATTTCCTCCCAAAGAGCAAGCGTTTAACAAGATATTCATTTCTGAGTATGTTATTCACTTGTTTTAATACTTATATTACATGGAATTATTCATCAATATATATCCACATCACCCATTATTATGCAGCTTTGTTATTCCTAAGAAAGCAGTTTTGTGTGCAGTAGATTCTAGATGACTAAAATTTGCGTAAATTTGGATACTGTTGACGTTTTTATAAGCCTAGCAAGATGATAAGGATTAAAATGTGAATGCATGCTTGATAGAACCTTTTATATGGGTGTTCTGGTCATTAGACTTCCAAAAAGAAGTTCAAGATGATCCTTATGGATGTTTTGGTTTGAAATGTAAGAACGGCCATTAACGATTGCACGAAAGAGGCAGGGGAAGATGAATATAAAAATAAATATAGTCTAAATACCAACACTTTATAATTGCTGACTACAATATACCAAAGCTTAAAGTGTTGCTTCTCAATTTTCCTAGATCACAGTTAAGTGAATATTGGCCGGGAAATATGAAAGTAGGTTAAGTTTTAAAATATGTATTATATTATTTAAAATAAAAACCGTTGATCCTTTTCTCATTATGGTAATCGGGGATTTTTTATGATCGTTCCCACCCTTTGAAAAGAATAATTTACAAATACAAATTTAATTGAATATATATAGTTTCGTGTAACATTCTTTCACAAAGTTTGTCTCTTATAAACGAAAACCTTAGCACAAATGATTTTTTTTATTTCCAAAAATTACCGCAAGAAAGCGCCACTTATCGGGCACGACATTACATTTGAGCTCCTACCTAAATGGTCCTAAATTAATTACCAACACTTTATAATTATCATTTGTGCAAAACAACAAGTGCAAGCCCAGGGTCGTTTTTTTAAGAGAAGGATGTCACCACTCAAGGAGAGGCTGTAGTGCAAACCCTCACCATGGCAGGGATGCCTACCCAGGCACTCCTCTGCTTGGCCTATTTAAGGGCAGGTTAGGAAACTTATACCAGTTTACAAACTTGTGATTGACAAAATTTATATAGTTAGTATACCACATTTAATGAAATTCCGTCGGTATTATTATGGAGAAAATTGCAAAAACTGAAAAAAATAATCAGTTCAATAAAAACGCACTTCCGGTTTACTAATTTACTTGAAACTTAGAATTTTGGCAATCTATTTATTTATAATTAAATATAAAGTAAAGGTAAGGTTAAATGTTGACAGGCATCCTTAACTCAGGCAGTCATTTCAAAGTAGTTACATTGTTAGCCAAAAGGTAGCGTTAACAGCGTCCTCGAACTCAAATAACATTGGAACTTTAACGCCACAAATTTCACGGAACTCTGCAGTAAGCATTCAAAGTTATTATTATTA